>JAXGGS010145530.1:0-51923 GCA_035585475.1 Armandia brevis
GAAATTGAGCATTACTATTGTGTTTCGCGTACCTTGTTGGACCCAATAAACACAGGAATGTTAAAGTAATAAGTTTTATTGTTATATGTCGACCTGAGAAGCCCCAGGATTCTACACATGTTTTTGGAACAGATTTAAATGAGTGGGTCTAATTTTATAGCTTGATTTCCATGGGTGGGTAATTTTTTGAAAAGCCGCAGGCACATGCAGTCAACAAATATCCTTCGTGACCCCCCCCCCCCCCCGCCCATCACCCCCCACAAAGATGTTTGTGAAGATGACCTGTATGATATACTTCGTGCATAGCAAAATATGTAACTTTCCTTTGGGTTTTCTCCCAAGCATTTCTACCACCAAATGTACTGAAGAGATAGTTATTAAATTGTTAGTTTGCTTTATGTAAATGGTAAGGACATGTATCAAATTGTGCACGCTCGACTATTTACGAGTGTATTCCTTTAAGTTCATGCTCAGGCACATATGCTGTCCTTTAAATTTCAAAACTTCCAGTCGAACATATCTGCCTATTAGTGGAGGATTTAAGTCCCTCCACACGACATCCCTGGTGTTCTCATTTCCCGCCAGGATCTGTGAATAAAAAGGGAAATTGTTGATTGGTTTCTGTTTTTTGGATACGGGAATACAGGTATTATGCGCAGGTAGGCTTGTGTAGTCCTGCAGATGGCTTCAATATAAAAGATGTGACGGGCCACTGGAATGCAATTAGCACCGGCAGCCCCCCCTTCCTGGAATGGGCGATGAACAATACATCAACCAAACAATTGGCAATAATATTTGCAGCCAAAACAATATTTAAACCTCATTATATTTCATGAAACAATTTTTTAGGCTGTGCCTTTTGTCAGCACAAGCAGCGATACCAATTACTAGGAGTGCTCATCTGACGTAATAGGTGGTTGCTTAAAGCAAGATTTTAATCTGAAATATCCCAATATAACAACAAGACTATCTATGAAAAGCTGGATACAAAGCCTGGATAGTTACCCTAACACCAGTGAACGGTTCAGTCTGGTTTAGTTTGGCACTGATCTTATATGACGTAACATACTGATTCAAATCAGGAAGGTCAAATCTGCCTCGGGTAGCAATTTGTGTTACAATGGTAGCTTCGCCAAGGTCAACCTATACATGTGCCAGCAGAGTTGTTAGTGTACAAATGTGTAGATGGACATGGTTATTATTGCTGTGTACTTTAACATGGTTATTCATGCACATAATGAGATTTAACATGACAATACTAATGTGCCTACAGACGAAACTCAATAGTTTATTATACAGGACAGCAACAGTGACATTTGTCACAAATCAAAATATGCTATGTCAAGCTGAACCCTCAAAGATATATATTAACCTGTATCCAGTGAGGTTCTCCCTTCCTTTGATCTTGATGCCAACACGAGCAGTGGCAGCCTGGCACTGTTCTGGCTGGTAGTAGTATCACAGCACAATGCGGTCCACAGTTGTCATTTATGTGATTGTAGTGGAATGAGCTTGCACTAAATCTAATAGGCAACTTCACTAGCAACGATTCTACAGCAAAACATTCAAACATTTAAATTATACACAATTTTAACTTGTACTCCCGTTTAGGCACTAATATATTTCTTGCTGCACATCTATGTACCTTTGTTCCCCGAGACTGCTGCAGCAATTACAGATGCCGCAACTTCTCCGGGTGTTGGACTCCTGGCCGTATTGCAGGGATACTCAGCCACGCTGAAAATATGATGATGAATGTAAGAATGTAAATGTTTGCAGTGTTTTCGGCATAAAAAGTGATATCAATTATCATGCAATTTTCACATCGTTTGATTAGCTGTTTAACCACACTTAATTATGAAACGAATTCATTAAAGAGAAATTCATAACGGCCACTGCCACATTCAAAGTTGCCATCTTCCAATCCGCTTTCCTCCTCCAAACCCTTCCTATCCCCCGAATAATTAAGAATAGTAGCCTATATATCTCAATATTCGTCACCTTAATTTTATTTTCCCCTCCCCCACCATTATCCCGGTATAATCTGGGCTCTCATCAAACTTCATCCTTCATCCTCCACCAATATAAAAATTGTGTCTTGGGAATTGTCCATTTCCTGCCCTGGAACTTGCTATTCTCATACCCCACATACACGGGGAGCAGTCACATACAATGAGTTTTAAACTCTCCCCTCCCTTCCTCCTACAATGTTCCTACTTGGTCTACAAATATGAGAATCATACACATGGGACCCCCCCTTTCCCTTTTTCACATTTAAAATAAAAGGCTTTATATTTGTAAGCAGCATTTGTCTCGAAGACAAGTGATAGTTAGAACTTTATCTTTACACCATTTGGGAGTTGTTTATGGGTGAGAATATTTTTCTTACAACTTGGATGATCAAACCTTGTCTTTCCTATATCTTTGTTTTTATCTTCCTCTGGGTGATCATCTACAAAGTTCTTTCGGTCATTGTCCGCCTCAGTGTTTGCCAATTCTAACTTTTGTGGTACGGCGACATGTGTAAACTTCATTACTGAGCCAGTAGGAACAGGGTTCCCAGGCATTCTAAAAATTAAACAAGTGAATTTTACTGTGAAATTTACAAAGTAATCTAGCGCAAGTACAAATTGTAATTGGTATGCGTGGAAACACCTTCTCTGTCTATCCCACACACCCATCTTGGGTTATATTACAAACCAGGCTTAGCTTGATGATATAAAATTTATGCGAAATAAAAACAATCTCTCAAGTACTCACCCTTCTGTATACATCATTGTCTGAGTGACAGAATTGATAGCCATATTTGAAATCTGTGTTTTTATATTGGTTATGGTGATTGCAGTTAATGCTAATCCGCTAAGCATTAAAGCCCACAAGGCTGCGATAATTCTCAGTCTACATGGTTTATACATGATTATAAAGCTTTGTGAAGTATTTCAAACGAGGAATCGGTTATATCATTAACTTTGTTCGTTTGTATATTTGTTTTATATTTAATTTGAGATAACATTAAGCATAATTTCAAATTGATAAAATTTATAGATTGCCATTCAAAATTGTGAATTTTTAATCTATTATTCAGATTTTTTCATGATTTAAAATTGAAAATATATACATCATTTAAGGTTGCCAATGTATATCATTGATAGAAGAAAAAGCTGATCCTTTTAATATAACGACAAATGATTTCTCGCTTACGCAATGATATATATATATGCTGTACATGTTGTGAACATCATATATAAATATGATTGCATGGAGAGTTCGACTGATGATTAATATTTCAAGATGCAAATTTGATTATAAATTTGAGCTTCATGATAGATATCTAATCAAGTGAAACAGCAAGTAGTTATCAGGTAGCCATGGATTATCTTCTTTAAAGAATATAATACAAGATGATACGAGATTCCCATGTTAATAAAAATATCGTGTTTAAACCCATTGAATTATATTTGCCTATCTCTCTTGTCATAAAGACATAACTTGCGCCAAATTAATTATTAGTTTTTTCTAATTACGTCATTAATGTGAAATTTAACATTTAGAAATGTCACCAATCAAAACCTGTAATAATATATTAAAGTTGTAATAGTCATTACCTCGGTCCTTGTTACCATGTATTATGATTAATAATCATATACAGTGTATATGCAATCTGGCAATCAACAACAGCAGCAATAATTCGATGCCAGGACTGAGGTGTGTTCAGAACCATAAATAATATAAATCCTAGCCTTGTATTTGTCATCTATGCTGTTGTAAAAGAAACACCATTATCTGGATGAGGACATATATACTTTACACTAGAAAAGCCGCAGAAAAGAAATAGGGAATTGATAATTTATGGGGAAGTTGAAAGATGATGACGCTATTGCCCACATAAACGAAAATACTTTAGTCTTACATAAGTTAGATTGATTATCTGCCAAATGCATATGATAGTGATAAACTCTATTAATATTGCAGATATCACCGCCATTTAGACGGATCAACAAATTAAGCAAATACAATATTGTAGCTCAGCTTCCTTGTCCATGTCGGACTGTCTAGTTGGACTGTTCATATCTTATTAAGGAATATATTTGGTTTTGGTCACAACAACATCATAGATGATGCATTTTTTGGTTTAAACTAACGATTACTTCGATATTGTATCTATTCTGCATTCTGTAATGGGTTGCCTTAAATATACCGCTGCCAAATTATATTCGGATTTTGTGCAATTGCCTTTATTAGTAATGGTATTAGTAATTAGTAAACGCTGATCAGTCACTAGGTGGCAGCACCGGTAAATTCAGTGAGTTGATACTGGTCGGATTATGAGTAGATTGCTGAAATTTTGTCCCCTAACCCATATTACAAGTATTAGTGTTTGCAAGGATGCAGGATATGTCAGGTTAATTTATTATCTTTCGGACTGAGTGTACATCTGAGTTAGGCCTATCAGGAGCTTTCGATTCAACTATCATCACTATTAGGTACACAGCCTGCGCCTAACAGTAAGGACGGGTAAACATGGTACTGGATTATTCATAACGTTTCTCCGTACCCGATAATGCTAATTGCCTTAGCGTCATAATCATGTCACGATAATAGGAATTATCTGTTAAATATCTTCCGCCATTAGTAATGGGTGCGCGTTGGGTATCTCTCATGGGAAAAATTATGACACAAATTTCGTTCTAAACCATGATAAGATGTTTCCTTATATCGAGTAAGGGCTTTTTAGAAATGTCCGGAAGTGCCAAACATTTCCTCATCCCTTAAGGAACTCATTACCAAGAGCTACCACAGGAAATATATTCATACTGACAGACATATTGCGTGGAAGAGGACCCTGATCAAGTTGAAACGAGTTAAATGTGATATATACGTTATCGTTCTTGCCCAATTTTCTTTCCTTTGCTTTTTTGATCAGTCGATAATGCAGGGATGGCTAGTAAATCAAAGTTGAACGACGTGCATTATTACGACGTCGTGAAGGAACTAGGATCATTAAACAGAGAGACAGAGCCTTGGAACGGAAATTCACAGTCTGTAAACGGAATGCGGGAGGTCCACACAGAACTTCAGGAAAACCCTTTATACAAAGAAGAAAAGAGCGTCTATTCTTACGCAATTACGCCGAGAGTCAGGGTCTTACAGTCGGATTCGGTTGAGAGAATAGAGATGGCAAACCCCAAGAAAATGAATATAGCGGAAAGATTCAAGGAAGCTGATACCGCGCACGTCTATCAAGGTTTGCTTGGTGACAACAGTACACGACACTTCAAAGTCCCCGGCACATGTAAAGTCGTCATTTGTCTTTCACTGTTGTTGATAATGTCGCTGATAGCAACCGCCACTTTTATGATAGGATTGTCTGTACGACGAAATGCAATAGGTAAACTGCTTTAATTCATATTCAGAATTTATGTATTGGCATAATAACGAGAAGTTAAGCGCATCTGACTATCGGATGTATGCTTTCGTATACTTGACTTGAACGTATCTGAAAAAATATCATTGTTTGATTCTATAATTATCAAAATTGAGAATAGACGCACTATGTTTTATTTCAGTTTTGAAAGGGACAACCAAGGAGCCGCTAAAGGCAGAAACTATAGGGAAAACCATGGAGCCGCCAAATGCAGAAACTACAGGAATACGATCATTACCTGATATAGAACCGATTTCCACTAAACGTAATTTAGAGCAACTTATGTTGAAAAATCAATTGTTATAACTTATAAGATCTTTCAGACTCAATCTTTTTGTACTTTATTTAGTGAGAATCAGCCTCATGACTGTTACTTTTGCGCTTTTCAATTGCAAGTTTTGTGCGACCGCACTAATGCATTTACCTCAATGTATTCATTTTAGAAAACTGGTGTCACCAGTTTGGAAAACACCTTTGTTCGGATGCCGGATGGCTTGTTTGGCTGAGACGTTTAAACAATTCCGTCAGTTTCAACCGATCTTGGGATGAATATAAGAGCGGTTTTGGGAATGAGGCTGGAAATTATTGGCTAGGTTTGGAACAGGTCTACCGACTGACGTCATTGCGGTTGATTTTAAGAGTAACCTTAGAATCATTGGAAGGAAAGGTGGAGTGGATGGAATATCAACATTTTGAAGTGGCAAATGAAGCGAATAACTACAAGCTGACCGTTGGGAAATATGACAAGAAAAACACAGCCCCCGATGAGATGGCCTACAACAACCAATCCCAGTTTTCAACTATAGACAGAGACAATGACATGTCCCGTGGAAACTGTGCTAGTTACTCAGCGGCAGGAGGCGGGTGGTGGTATAAGGATTGTTCGCACATTTACCCAACGGCTCTTATTGGCGGAGAAGAAACCAGTTTCAGTCGTCCGAAATATTGGTATTACGCATTCGATGGGGATATTCTACATGCTCTCAAAGCTGTCACTTTAACGATCAAACTTGACTCAACATAACATTTCTTCAGTACAGTACAAGTGGTTGGATCATTGGATCTACATCGGGGTAGCAAGCAATAGGTTGAGGTTGACGGGGCAATCAATTTGCATCATTTATTCATGTATTTGTGTCGACATTAATGTCAGTGTGCCCAACACACACAACACAAATGACTAGATAAGATACAAAACGATGTAAAATAATGTACTATTCTGGACTGCACGCTAATTGAATATGAAATCACAGCTTAAATAAAACTTTTGGATCAAAACTTTGAATGGTTTTATTTAGAATTTGACATTGTAATGTACAGGTTGGCTTTGTATGGTTATGCTTAAACGACGGAATGCCTATGCTTCCAACATCATAATCAGACGCCTGCACTTTCGATACTTGTAGAGTTGACCAATGAAAATTCCCCTTCTATATTGACATCGAATTTCTTCTGATAATTTTATCTCAGAACATGCATAACGCGCGTTTGCTGTTTGTCATACTCTACTGCCCCTTGAACCGGAGACGAATCAGTGATGCAACGGGCATATGTCTAGTGTAAAACAAGCAACAAAAGTATTTTCCATTATATAATAAACAGTGTCTCAGCTACTCAAGTTGTTGCTAGAATATTCTTCACATCATTTGATTGCTCAAACGATTGACTTTTCATTTAGACTAGGACTAAGATAAGAGGTTGAGAGGAGATTTAATGAATTATATTTGATATATATAGGAGGTCAATATTTATGACTAACAGCATCAATTATGTATTAGTAGCTACTCTTAGAAAGTATTGTTGAAATCACGTCGTTTAACGCATGGGGGGTGTTGAAACTTTCAGGGCCACCATAGGTACATTAAACACACTTATGATATCTAACGATGTTGTTACGCTACAATTGATCTGAGGTCCTTCTTAAACCATAATCGCTGTTTCTGATCAGACTTAGTCATGAGGAAATAACTTGTCAATAAAAGTGCTGTTTAATAATTGACATTTCACTGTACAATACTGAACATACTACTCTTCTTCCAGAGATTAAAGGTGGGGATGTGAAAGGGACGGATATAACGGACATCCCACCACATTCCGAGGTCCCATAAAACTACAACTATCAGAAAAAAAAAGTCCATTACTCCTGACCCATTATCCAACAAATACAGTATAGTCACTCCGTCCGATTTAGTCACCTTATTTCCCAGATCAGTTTATATGCACAGGTCAGATGTTAGACAGGGGTCTCAAATGAGTGAAATTACATATGATAGTAAAGATGCAGGGTGGTGGGTTAGAACAGAGAAGCCAGAGTTACTGAAGCTAATTCTAGATGGTATTATTCATACAATGATGACGAAACATATTCCAAACGACCATGTCCGAATTTGCATTAATACTAAAAGAGATCATCCGATCCTTGTTGATCGGGATTATGGGTTTGTTTGTTTATCTAGACATGGTGATTTAATCAGAAACATCAATATACCTGATGGTAGATATTTGTATGGTGAAACTTACTGTCCTAACAGAGATATTTTCGTGGTGACAGATTGTGGATATGATTGTCTGTGGTTTGTATCTAGTGAGAGTGGGAAGGTTTTACATAAATTAGGGTCCCGGGGTAGTGGAGACAAACAGTTTCATCACCCCTATTTTATGTATCACCAGAATGTAGGAGAAGCTGAATGTTAAATTGTTGTAAGTGACTTTCATAATCACTGTATTAGGTTGTTCACATGTCCAGGAGAGTTTATCAGAAAGTTTGGTACTGGAGGGAGAGGAGATCAACAGTTACTGGGTCCTGATGGTGTTTGTGTAGATCCCTGGGGTAGAATTATTGTGTGTGACACAAGTAACTTTAGAGTTGTTTGTTTCTGGTGGTATGGTACAGAAAGGTTTGAGGTTTTATTAAACAAAGAACAACTTGGTGGTAAGCCGCCATCCTGTGTTTCTGTATCTGATGATGGTAAACAGCTGCTGGTGGGGATGGTGGGGGAAGAGGGAATTATCAAAATGTTCTATATGTAATTAATGGTTTTTGAGCATGTAAATGGTTGTTATCTTGTTTCTCTTATGTTTTCATTCGATATTATGAAAACGTTGAGCATCACTAAATAAACTGTATTTGTTATTTCTTTGATTTAGATTTTGCTCACATATGAATAGTTTGGATTGATTTTGATGACACCCTGACATTTGCAGTAAAAAATCACTTGTGCTTAGTAAGTGTTTTTTGTTTTATCATTCCGTTGAATAAGATATAAATAATACAAATTGCAATACAATCCTAGTATATTCTACTACTTTCAATACATATTATTGTTAGCCAGACCAAGAAGTAGTATCTTGTAAAATTTGAGGTTAAATTGGTCAAAGGGTCAGGAGTTATGAGAGTTTTCTTGCCTCGCGTTTGGTGGTTTTGGTCATAAGTATTTGTTACAGTGTAATAAACCTTGCGTCATTCTGACGTACTTAAGACACAATAACGTCATTTTTACGTAGGTGTGACAAACCTTACGTCATTTGAAACACACTTGTCAAATGAGTTAAGAAGAATGCACGTGATAGCTCACAGCCAATCACGAGGTAGCATAACTTTCGCGCCCAACAATTCCTCTTGTCTGGGCACTTTTTCAAGCTTTCTCGAAGGAGAAACGTCAGACTAGCTCGACTCCGTCACAAAATGTCTTTTTTCGCCCCGGAAAGCATGGTTAGACCTCCTGTTTTCAAAAACAAACACTAAAGGGAGATTTACCGCAGATGTGAATCTACAGTTATGCCAGTTCCAGCAGGTATTTATCAAATATTTACGGTTCACCCTTAGGTAAAAACTGACACAACATTTGATAGCCACACTCTTCACATATGATTGGCACTTTTGAATTCGATACTATGGACCCAGTGTACTTATTCCCCCTGTTTGACCTCATTGAACAAGGCCAGGTCAAAGAATTCCATGTGTCATTAGAGGTAGAATTCACAGTAAAGGGAGATGTTTGGGAATTCTTTCACATAATCTTGCGCGAGTTCCAACAAGTGTATCCTCATTACAAAGTCGCTATTCTCAAGGTGGGCCAACAAGCTTAAGTTTAAGCTGGTCTATTCAATTCAGGTGTCAAAGGTTATTTCACATATTCATTGCGATGTGAGATCCACACCTCGTCAGATACTCCGAACACTGAGATTGTAGGTTTTTGCAACATTTGCAAAATGGTCCATGTGGTTCCTATCGATCTGCAATGCACTTTCTCAAAATCTGAACAAAAGGAATCATTTCACACACACCCTCTTCACCGAATGCCCAGCAGCCAAGAAAGTGAAGAGCATTAATCAACTTGAACCACAGGCAGGTGGCTCAGGCGTGCAGAAACCACCGACTCTACACGTTGTAATGTATAATAACTCCGATGGGTCACTTGTGTCAATTCCCCCAGCTCCAGGGGCCAAACCACTGTTTATCAAAGTGGTAAATCAGCCGTAGGGCTTAAGCCGCTTAAACCATGTCTTAAATCAGCGCCACTGCAAACAACCCAGGTCCAGCAAACTGCACCCACAGGCAGTTCCGGACACAGGCAATCTCAGGTACCATCTGATTTATCCAGTTTGTTATCACAAACAGCTTAAGACAAACTAGTCGCTGCAATCACAGCAAATGTCAAATCCACGCTCACCCAAGACACTTCTTGGGTTCCTGGCACACCAGACACCACAACATGCAAAGGTAAAGGGTTACGCAAAGCTCAGTCAACGCCGAACCTTAACTCTCGTAGGGCCGGTGCATCAGCAGGTACAACCCGCTGAGATCGACAACAACCCAACTGGTTTGTTCATGCAGACCAGGTTGAAGCTCAAGAGCTGCCTCCAGCTGACGAGCAACAATGGACCACAGCAGATTGGGAAAATTTTATGAATGACCAATATAACAATGTACCATGTCTGCCAGGTTTCAAATAAGTGTATAATGTTAATTCAAATACAAAAGCACTTGAAGACCTCGTTTGCCAACAAGGGAAAGCTATTTCCAAATTACAACAGGCAACTGGAAATATAGCAACGTTGACAGATAACTTTGTCAAAGTGTCACTTGATGATGAGCACCCAGATGTTATTGACATGACAACCCTGTGCAATTACACATAAATGTGTCTAGAAAGAGGGCTTCGACCCTCTACGATCTCAAGTCATCTAACCTCGATAAAATCAGGTCAATATTTATGACTAACAGCATCAATTATGTATTAGTAGCTACTCTTAGAAAGTATTGTTGAAATCACGTCGTTTAACGCATGGGGGGTGTTGAAACTTTCAGGGCCACCATAGGTACATTAAACACACTTATGATATCTAACGATGTTGTTACGCTACAATTGATCTGAGGTCCTTCTTAAACCATAATCGCTGTTTCTGATCAGACTTAGTCATGAGGAAATAACTTGTCAATAAAAGTGCTGTTTAATAATTGACATTTCACTGTACAATACTGAACATACTACTCTTCTTCCAGAGATTAAAGGTGGGGATGTGAAAGGGACGGATATAACGGACATCCCACCACATTCCGAGGTCCCATAAAACTACAACTATCAGAAAAAAAAAGTCCATTACTCCTGACCCATTATCCAACAAATACAGTATAGTCACTCCGTCCGATTTAGTCACCTTATTTCCCAGATCAGTTTATATGCACAGGTCAGATGTTAGACAGGGGTCTCAAATGAGTGAAATTACATATGATAGTAAAGATGCAGGGTGGTGGGTTAGAACAGAGAAGCCAGAGTTACTGAAGCTAATTCTAGATGGTATTATTCATACAATGATGACGAAACATATTCCAAACGACCATGTCCGAATTTGCATTAATACTAAAAGAGATCATCCGATCCTTGTTGATCGGGATTATGGGTTTGTTTGTTTATCTAGACATGGTGATTTAATCAGAAACATCAATATACCTGATGGTAGATATTTGTATGGTGAAACTTACTGTCCTAACAGAGATATTTTCGTGGTGACAGATTGTGGATATGATTGTCTGTGGTTTGTATCTAGTGAGAGTGGGAAGGTTTTACATAAATTAGGGTCCCGGGGTAGTGGAGACAAACAGTTTCATCACCCCTATTTTATGTATCACCAGAATGTAGGAGAAGCTGAATGTTAAATTGTTGTAAGTGACTTTCATAATCACTGTATTAGGTTGTTCACATGTCCAGGAGAGTTTATCAGAAAGTTTGGTACTGGAGGGAGAGGAGATCAACAGTTACTGGGTCCTGATGGTGTTTGTGTAGATCCCTGGGGTAGAATTATTGTGTGTGACACAAGTAACTTTAGAGTTGTTTGTTTCTGGTGGTATGGTACAGAAAGGTTTGAGGTTTTATTAAACAAAGAACAACTTGGTGGTAAGCCGCCATCCTGTGTTTCTGTATCTGATGATGGTAAACAGCTGCTGGTGGGGATGGTGGGGGAAGAGGGAATTATCAAAATGTTCTATATGTAATTAATGGTTTTTGAGCATGTAAATGGTTGTTATCTTGTTTCTCTTATGTTTTCATTCGATATTATGAAAACGTTGAGCATCACTAAATAAACTGTATTTGTTATTTCTTTGATTTAGATTTTGCTCACATATGAATAGTTTGGATTGATTTTGATGACACCCTGACATTTGCAGTAAAAAATCACTTGTGCTTAGTAAGTGTTTTTTGTTTTATCATTCCGTTGAATAAGATATAAATAATACAAATTGCAATACAATCCTAGTATATTCTACTACTTTCAATACATATTATTGTTAGCCAGACCAAGAAGTAGTATCTTGTAAAATTTGAGGTTAAATTGGTCAAAGGGTCAGGAGTTATGAGAGTTTTCTTGCCTCGCGTTTGGTGGTTTTGGTCATAAGTATTTGTTACAGTGTAATAAACCTTGCGTCATTCTGACGTACTTAAGACACAATAACGTCATTTTTACGTAGGTGTGACAAACCTTACGTCATTTGAAACACACTTGTCAAATGAGTTAAGAAGAATGCACGTGATAGCTCACAGCCAATCACGAGGTAGCATAACTTTCGCGCCCAACAATTCCTCTTGTCTGGGCACTTTTTCAAGCTTTCTCGAAGGAGAAACGTCAGACTAGCTCGACTCCGTCACAAAATGTCTTTTTTCGCCCCGGAAAGCATGGTTAGACCTCCTGTTTTCAAAAACAAACACTAAAGGGAGATTTACCGCAGATGTGAATCTACAGTTATGCCAGTTCCAGCAGGTATTTATCAAATATTTACGGTTCACCCTTAGGTAAAAACTGACACAACATTTGATAGCCACACTCTTCACATATGATTGGCACTTTTGAATTCGATACTATGGACCCAGTGTACTTATTCCCCCTGTTTGACCTCATTGAACAAGGCCAGGTCAAAGAATTCCATGTGTCATTAGAGGTAGAATTCACAGTAAAGGGAGATGTTTGGGAATTCTTTCACATAATCTTGCGCGAGTTCCAACAAGTGTATCCTCATTACAAAGTCGCTATTCTCAAGGTGGGCCAACAAGCTTAAGTTTAAGCTGGTCTATTCAATTCAGGTGTCAAAGGTTATTTCACATATTCATTGCGATGTGAGATCCACACCTCGTCAGATACTCCGAACACTGAGATTGTAGGTTTTTGCAACATTTGCAAAATGGTCCATGTGGTTCCTATCGATCTGCAATGCACTTTCTCAAAATCTGAACAAAAGGAATCATTTCACACACACCCTCTTCACCGAATGCCCAGCAGCCAAGAAAGTGAAGAGCATTAATCAACTTGAACCACAGGCAGGTGGCTCAGGCGTGCAGAAACCACCGACTCTACACGTTGTAATGTATAATAACTCCGATGGGTCACTTGTGTCAATTCCCCCAGCTCCAGGGGCCAAACCACTGTTTATCAAAGTGGTAAATCAGCCGTAGGGCTTAAGCCGCTTAAACCATGTCTTAAATCAGCGCCACTGCAAACAACCCAGGTCCAGCAAACTGCACCCACAGGCAGTTCCGGACACAGGCAATCTCAGGTACCATCTGATTTATCCAGTTTGTTATCACAAACAGCTTAAGACAAACTAGTCGCTGCAATCACAGCAAATGTCAAATCCACGCTCACCCAAGACACTTCTTGGGTTCCTGGCACACCAGACACCACAACATGCAAAGGTAAAGGGTTACGCAAAGCTCAGTCAACGCCGAACCTTAACTCTCGTAGGGCCGGTGCATCAGCAGGTACAACCCGCTGAGATCGACAACAACCCAACTGGTTTGTTCATGCAGACCAGGTTGAAGCTCAAGAGCTGCCTCCAGCTGACGAGCAACAATGGACCACAGCAGATTGGGAAAATTTTATGAATGACCAATATAACAATGTACCATGTCTGCCAGGTTTCAAATAAGTGTATAATGTTAATTCAAATACAAAAGCACTTGAAGACCTCGTTTGCCAACAAGGGAAAGCTATTTCCAAATTACAACAGGCAACTGGAAATATAGCAACGTTGACAGATAACTTTGTCAAAGTGTCACTTGATGATGAGCACCCAGATGTTATTGACATGACAACCCTGTGCAATTACACATAAATGTGTCTAGAAAGAGGGCTTCGACCCTCTACGATCTCAAGTCATCTAACCTCGATAAAATCATGCTACACTTGGCTGGGCAAACATTCAGACATTTTCACACAGCCAGCGTGGAAGTACAAGTGGATGAGATTGATGGAGAGAGCAACCTTTGGCAACGTTCCATTGCTGCCGACAACCACGATCGCACAATTTACGCGCTAGTGTTGCCTTTGCGGGGATACAAAATAATTACTCCCTCTAAAAGTAGCCATCCAGTTCGCATTCCTAGGATTATTGCGAATCTCAAACCTAGGACCAAGTACCAGACGAGATCGAGATGTCCAACCCAATACCCATTTGTGAGACGTCTTCATGACCATGTGGGGGCTGCTAGTACGGAAAAGATAGACAAGAACCACGCAGAATGGACAATCAGAATGTTTTGTCCCCGTGACAAAACTTCAAGATCCAGATTTGTGCCCCGTGCGAACCTGGCATCTGTACCAACAGCACTATTCAGCAGCTTTCCATATGCAAGATCATCTTTTGTTAATAGACCCGCAAGACCAAGGAGAGATGACACAGACAGCGTTCAGATTCATGCTCGAAGCAGCAACAGTTAAACTCGGTTTAATACATCGTAAACTGACTTTTCACAGTTTTAGGCGGGGCGGCGCTACTCTGCTGTTCGAATCTGGAGTACCAATTGAATTCATCAAGCAACATGGGATGTGGAAATCGGACTCCGTCTACACATACCTAAAGATAACACATCCATTTTGAACACCAGTATTGTTAGCTTTTGATGAAGCAATTTCCAGGTCTACTATAGCTAATAGTTAAACAACCATTGTGCCTTACTATGTACTTTATAGTTAAATTACATTTATAACCGTATGTCATAACATACTAGATGTGGAGCTTATCACACTTATATTACTTATCATGTGCTACTTAATAATACGCTCATACTACTTGTAAATAACTGCGTCGTAAACCACATGACACTTACGTCACAAGTGAAAGGCAGCGAGTCTGTCATCATAATGTCACACCATGTTAACGTAAACACCGCGCCATAAGCTTGCGAGTAGTATATTACAATTACATGTATGTATTAAACATGTGTCCTTTGTCACGTTATTCATTTAATGAATATTCATGTTTATTGATGTGCAATTTTATTTAAGTAATAGGTAAAGCTCCACAAACGTCAGATGAGCTTGAAATTTCCCGCCCACCCACACCATTTTAATTTTCTTGTTAAATGTTCAAATATTATATAATTATTGTTGTATGTTAAATTGATGTGAAATTGGTTTAATATGTTGATTGAATTTTATGATTTGTCTATGATGAATGAGAATGTATTATGAGGTAATATATTCATGTTTGTTTTTGTTTCTGTAACTTTCAGTTGAACCATTAGATATTTCTAAAAGAAAAATTCAAGAAAATGCGTGTCTTCATTGTGTCTTAATCACATTACCTTCAAGTTGTTCATAAAGTTGCACGGATTTAAGGAATACAAAAAAAAATAAAAAGCAAATGACTTTTGAAACTTTTGATTATTTGAAAAAGTACACGTTCAACAAACATGACAAAATTTCGACATAATAATGAACTTACGTAGCGAAAAATGTATTTAGTGCAAACATGTAAACTTAATGTTCCAAATTAATGATATTAACTAACGTTTACAAACAAAGATTTTATTTAAGAATTTATCTGAAATCATGAGACATAACTTACATATATGTATTAGGTCTTTGTAATGTTATGATTCAAAATTGATCAGTTAAAGGTCATTCTAAATCAAATTAATCTTCCGATGATGAATCTTCCGATAACGAATCTTCCGTTGACGAATCATCCGATGACGAATCTTCCCATGCTCCAGCTTTTGAAAGTAATGATATAATGGAACTGTGTCCAGCACCTGCCTTTAGCAGCATAGATACAACGGATCTGTGTCCAATTGCTGCTGCTATATACAGAGGTGTAGCTCCATCCTCCATTGCTATACTGTGGTCTGCTCCTGCCTGTAGCAGCATAGATATAACTGAGGGGTGCCCCTCCTGTGCCGCTATGTGCAGAGGTGTAGCTCCAATCTTGTTTGCTATACTGTGGTCTGCTCCTGCCTGTAGAAGCATAGATATTACAGAGATGTGCCCATTCTGTGCTGCTATGTACAGAGGTGTAACTCCATCCTTCTGTGCTATACTGTGATCTGCACCAGCCTTTAGTAATATAGATATAATGGACCTGTGTCCAGCTGCTGCAGCTAGGTACAGAGGCGTACATCCATCCTTCTTTGCTATACTGTGATCAGCACCTGCCTGTAGCAGCATAGATATAACAGAGCTGTGCCCATGGTGTGCTGCTGTGTACAGAGGTGTAGCTCCACTCTCCATAGCTATACTGTGATCTGCTCCTGCCTGCAGTAGTATAGATATAGCAGAGCTGTGCCCATTCTCTGCTGCTATGTACAGAGGTGTAGCTCCATCCATCTGTGCAACACTGTGGTCTGCACCAGCCTGTAGTAGTATAGATATAACAGAACTCTGCCCCTCCTGTGCTGCTACGTACAAAGGTGTAGATCCATTTGCCGCCACTGCTATACTGTGATCTGCACCAGCCTGTAGCAACATAGATACAACAGAGCAGCAACCATTTTGTGATGCTATGCACAAAGGTGTACAAGGATATGGTACATTTATATCCACCCCATGTGCGATGAGGAAGACAATTATATTAATGTGACCATTGCAGGCAGCTGCATGTATTGGCTGAAATCCAATGTTACATGATTTTGTAGCATTTACACCTTCGACAGTTAGCAGTTTCTGCACGATGTCAGCATGCCCTTCCCATGAAGCCAGGTAGAGAGGAGTCCGTCCATCCTCATCTGTGATGTTGATACTTTGCTCCGTAGATAGTAGTTTATCCACCCTTTTTTTATCTCCTGTCTCAGAGGCAGATAGCAGTGTCTGAAAATAAGACACATTTATGATTATGATAAATTCAGAATACAGAGTCTAAATCTAGGCACAAAAGTACGTCAGGTTGGTGTAAATAAGATACACTCATATTAAAGGCAAAAGCAAACCTTTGATAGATGTATTATATAAACCCACCTTTGATACTGATGACCCCATGCCTTTTACAGGACAATTAGTATTTCCAGTTATTAAAATTATCCGGCCTCTATTTGGGTGTTACCTGCAAAAATTAAAATGTGTTTTATTTGTGAATGGTGCAAAGTGTACTGTGAAAAATCTGCCTTATAATTCAAGAAATGATTTATTATACTACTCTATATAGAACAATTGTGTAGTACATTTTTAAACAACATCACCATTCTAAGTCTCTATACTACAATTTATATACTACGATCTCATGAAAGAAGAGGTATGTCCCAACAACATATCAAAGCAAAAATGGTGCAACCACGCTCAAATGTTTAACATTCATTTAAAAATTACAGGCAAATGTGTGCTGTAGAAGATGATCTAACGGAGCTAATATGCTCAATTACTTTAGTTGGAGAAAAAGGGAGCACTCCATTTTTAACAAATAGCCTCTGGACAATTGGGAATCCTTTTGGAGCGCATATTCTCGGAGCGTACATTTTACCCAACACTTGGAGAATTCGGGCTAGTAGGTGTAAATTATGACACTACTAAGTGTAAGACTTAAGACATGTGTCAAATTGATCAATCAATGGGTTTAAATACATAAGCATGTGCAAGTTTCAATAAATCAATATGTTAAGGTAAGGTATGGTGATTTTTAGGATAATGGTTCTCTAATATAGTTTATCATCATTACTTGATATGGAAACAAAATGAATATTCACACTTTTTTTAATCATACACAAATAAAAAAACTCAATGTCAGTCATACTCGTAGATTGACTCCAAATGTTGGAAATTGGCTCACACTGTTCTTAAATTCCAGCAATTTGTTAAGAATACAAAGGTTAGCCCATATTCTCCACCTTTAACAGCCTGGAAAATATGGACTACCCTATGGTATCTCAAATTCTCCGAGTTATTGCTGTTGCATTGAGGTTTGCAACACTTCCCCCCTTTCGGCCAGCAGTGCAGGCAACAATATTTATTCAGTGCACGCCCAACTATTATCAGTAAGGTTACTGTAGAGTCCCTGGCTCAAAGATGACATATAACAAGGCTACGAAGTATTGAACAGGTACAACAGTACATAATACAACTTGGTATTGGGTCAAATGTCCGAGTGCCCTCGTAGCTTCGTTATTTCGGATCCCATCTGGTGGCGTGCAATCCCAGAACTTCTGCCTTCAGCCACACCTGATCACCAATGTGTAACTGGTTTGCATTAGCTTCCCATTTGATTCGTTCTCGGTTATATGCTCTGAGTTTGGCCTGATTATGTCGAGCATCTTTGATGGCCCTAGCTAGGAAATCCGTCCTGCTCCCAGTGTGTTGTCCTGCTTCAATGTGGATATTATCGGTGATGGCTAGTCTCGGATCACGGCCTGTTTGGAGCAGAAAAGGTGAGTACCCCGTTGCTCTGGTGGGTACTGTTTTCAGGATTTTACACACTCTGGAAGTATTAAATCCCATTGCGCCATTTTGTTGTTTGACAAGCGCCCTAAGATGGCTTTCAACAATTGGTTGACCCTCTCTATTTTCCCCTTGCTTTCAGATGGTATTGCGTGGTCAACTGATGGTTGATTCCTTGTGCATACAGGTATTAGCGCCAGTGGTTTGCTGAGATCTCGCGTCCATTATCAGTGATGACCATGTACGGAGAACTATGGTATGGTAAGTAGCGTTCCGCGAAGGTTGTAACCACTTTTTTGTTCTTCTTATCTGATATGGGATAGGCCTCCATCCATTCTCTGTCGCAGGTGTTGACCCTTGGTGGTCAACCATTCCTATCTTCATGGGTTCCACCTGACAAATTCCTCTGCCCAACCGCTCGAACTTTTCCTGGGCTTCTCCCAAGCGAACTGCAAACCTCATAGCCTCAGCTAAGTTCACGAATGAAGGGTGTATGTCCACTACTTTCTTTGCATAATTGGTGAGGTAGATTCCTTTTGCATAGCAATTCAGCAAAATCTTTACAGATTCTGGGTCTCTGCGCCTATCTGGTTGTTTTGGATAAGCTACGTCTACGATTGCACCGAACCTTCGGTTGTAATTCTGGATCGTATTGGAGGCCTGCTTAATGGTATCTAGCCTCCCTCTCATATACTCTTTCTCGTCTATGCTTAAGAACGTCTGAGTCATATGATCCACCATATGTGCTTAGGGGGTGTCATTTGGTTCCCAAGCATGCGCTGGGTTCCACCCGTCTGGTCTGTAACTGGTGATGAAATCCTCCTGGTTCACCTAGACCTTCACAAAGTCCAACTTTGTTGATCCAGGTTCGGATCGTGTCTGCTGACAATCCAGGTTCAGATCGCGTCTGCCGCAGATCTGTCACACCTTCGAGTGATCCCCGCATAGGTGGTCAGCAAATTCTGGTCAGTCAGGTCTGTGGTCTGCTGATTGATGCTATTAACCAATCGCACAATCGCTTGTTGGTCCATTTTAAATAATGTTGGGTTCTCTCCTGGGTCATCAATTTCAAATCCTTCCTGCTGGTCGTTATTATTGAAAAACTCAAGCTCATCCTGGTTTGCAAAGGGTAATTGGGGCGGCAGGTCTACTGGTACCTGCATATACGCGCCGTGTATGAATGGGGGGTTAACCGTCATGATGACAGTAACCCAAGCACATGACATTTACATTCCACCAAGCGCCTAGAATATATTTGACCGTCATGATGACAGTAACCCAAGCACAGGACATTTACGCTCCACCAGGCGCCTATAATATATGTGACGGTCATGATGACAGTAAACCAAGCTCAGGACATTTAAGTTCCTTTCACACTAGAGCTTTCATCCTCACGGAACTAGCTCGAACTTCACGGAACTGGATAAAACGTTTCACACTGAGCCCTCCGAACTGAACGGAACTCACCTGAACGCAACCAAACCATACCAAATCTAATCCTGGTGAAGGCGATGGGTTCGATTTTGTCCGAACTGGATTTAAGAACAAAAATCTCATTTTTAATGGTTAGCACCTGTTTGGCCTGTCCTAGTTAGAACAGATAATCCGCTCTACTGACTTAACCGACAATTTTTCTAAGGATCTGCATATGTAATATGTCAAGTTTTAACAACTATTTACAATATTGTGGCATGACACTTTTACAAATAAGGTTTATTCAAATATCTATCAATTAAAAATATGACATCTCAAATCTGACTGTAAATTCTCTCGTTAATTAGAACCTTCATAAATCTTCTTATTCACCACCATAATCCTACAATGGATGGAAATTCAATGCTAAAACATAGAATTTAAACGTGCCCGCCATATTGTTTACTGACATTTCATAGCAACAAAGTCAGTTCAGACACAATTTGCACCAAAATCGAATTTTGAGTGTTTACACTCCATCAGCCGCCTATATTATATGTAAACGTCATGTTGACAGTAACCCAAGCACAGGAGATTCACTCTCACTGTAGAATTTGGGCTTCAATCAACTCACATATAATGTTGCTCAGTGAATTGCTCAACCTCCAGCGTGTTTTTGTGTGGTACATAAGACCATATAAAATTAATAAGGCCCAGCCCGCCCGGTCCTGAGACCCCTTCCCCCTCTTTTTATTAGGTATATCGCGAAAAAAATAAAATAAAAACCTGCCGCCCCTAATTTCGCAAAAAAAACCCTGCCGCTCCTAGTACTTAAAATTGAAAAAAAAAAGAGAAACCTAGAAATTAAAAGAAAATATTCCCTATACCGACTCTCATACAAGAAATACCCCTTAATGGGCCTAAAACCCCTTAAAATGGGCCAAATATCCTTTCCCGGTTTTCTCCCATTTCGGTCGGGACAAAAAGGTTGGAGTCAACAGGAATTTTCATGGAAGTCGCACCTTGTCTTCAAATTACTCCAGGGATGCAGTGGTCATTTCATTCACTTGGCAATGTGTCTCCTTCGTGTTGAGCACTAACCTACTTCAAGTGCCAACTAGGTTGAGACCTGCCAATTGCCAAGATGAGCGACTGATCAGTACTCACCTGAGTACGGGTCGTCAGCCACGCATCTTAAACTACTAAGCTGAGCGGTCGTAATCTGACTGACAAGTATTCCCCTCTGCAGCCCAACCTTTTCAAACTTACTCCGGATTTATTCCCAGTAACAACGTCCATGGCACATACAATTGTTCATGACGGTAAGTTTCAGGTCATAGGTTAGATAGGTGGACAAAGCATCAGTTAGTTTATGAACAATAAGAATATTGTGTCCAAGTCAAGCATAAAAACAGACTTGAATAAGGTAGCTCTAAACTGTATTGATCGCATGTGCCAGTAAAATATCACACTTGGGATGACGTGGATGAAATGTTCATTGATCAAGCTGACCTAGTTTGATCAAGAATTATCGATTATATCGACTGGGTAATCGATGTGTGAGCGATTACTAAGATTTACGGACAGCTAAGTAATGTATCGATTCATTGATTTGCAGATTATCATAGTCGTGCGGCTTCATCGTATAATACACGTTTGTTTGTTTTTCATCTATAAACAGCACAAAATTGGGGGAGATATATAGTTGATGACTGTTATGATTTGATTGCAGGTGCACGCATTTCTAAGTGATTTTATTAGGTAAATAAGACAGGGATGGGGGCATATCTCAGAAAAACCTAATTAAGTTTAAGCAGCATGAAAAATGTGATAGAAATAATAAAAATGAATTCAATGTATGAAGAGGAGTCAAGTAGGCGCGCAACAATGAACATTATTTCTGTGAACTCAATCAACATAGTATTATCTGAGATGGCCAGGATCTTGAGTGATGTTACTGAGCATATCACTTCCTATAATATCAGACTGGTGTTTATCATGGAACCTCAACTATTAACTTCTAGTGGCCGACAACCATGAGGCTGTGAACAGGATATTTCTTATATAAAGAAAGAATGACCATCTTCTTTGTAATGTTGTGACAAGGGATGCTCCATAAATTAGATTATTTCCGACCGATAAATAAAGAGTAATAAATACTTATTTGTGTTGAACAATAAAATTTATCAGCAATGTTTGTAACGTTTGTGTATAGTTTAACATGTATGCGTCTTTGTTTATGTCATATTAAGTTGTCCGGTGTTTGTCACGGCGTGGTTGCCGCACCACAATGCGAGTGACGCCGCTCGCAGTCACACAGTTATCCCTTATTTGAAATTTAAATTACCGTTAGTTAGCAGAAAGCCTCCAAACACTTCGCATGTTGTAGTACTTTCGTCATGATCCCGCTTTAATAAAGTATTCTGTAGAATATCTTGGACTCGTGTTATTTTACCTAGAATAACTTCAACAATTTGACAGAAATATTAAATTAAAATATGATAGAACAAAGAGTATGCTATAATAGTGTTACAAAATGCATCAATATTAAGAATATAAACAACATATTTCAGAATTGTTTACGTCAATATCCAGGGTGGTATATGTTTTAGGTTTACTCTGATAACTTGTCGTGAGGTCAGGAATTGTTTATGAAGAACAAGAATTTTGTGTGTCAAGCATAAACCTGCTTTTTATCAGGTGGCTCTAAAGATCTCACCGCGCGTATGAAATCACGTGATGACGCAGATAAAATGTTCACAGAACAAGTTGACCTAGCTTCAATAATTATTGATTTTGACGACTTGGAAGTTAATGTGCGAGCTGCTGGTAACATATCCACAAAGTATTGATTTATTAACAGATCAGCTAAGTCATGTAGCTCCATTTTATAATTAATGATTAGTCATGTTTGATATTTACGCAGTATAGGTGTTAATACAAAGTTGGGGGGAGGGGGGGCTGGGAGACATTTTGATGGAATTGTTCATCCTCATATTTCATGAGAAGAGTTATTCTCTATCTGAGGCAGTGGAAGGGTGCGGCCACTTATAATGTAAACACGGGTGTCCACCATTTATTAAAACACCATGGGGCTGTCCACTTATAATGACAGAATGTCCGTCCGCTGTTTATTAAACCGTCATGCAAGTCTGGTGCTCCACACCCTTTACAGCTTTTTACAAAACAATCATAAACGTGTTTGGGGGAAATTACACTAGTATCTACCACGATCAGTAAATACTGTGCCTTCATCATATTAATAACTATAATCATATCAATAACTATATTGTGAATTAGGACTGTGTGCTTTATATGCTTCAATTATCATTAGTTATGACGACTTGGGAGTTGATCTGTGAGCCGTCAACTACAGCTCAGCTATATATTGATTTATCGATTGGCAGTTCAATATAGTCATGTAGCACTTGACTTGACAAACATGTAAAATATCACATCATTGTCAATAAACGCAACATTTCTCAACAAAAAGTCTCCAATGGCCGCTGGCGCTTCAATACTCGATTCTACAGATCTAAGTGTGAGAATGTAGTCCCTAGAAAGCTAATCAGATAGATTAAGAGCTTTCATCTCTCATAAGCGAATGAAACAAACGGCCTAATTTGACTATTTTGATAATTGATATTAAAAGGTATTTACTGCCACTTATATTCTCGCCATATTTTATCATACAGTGCATGTCAATCCTGGCTAAATCCATTATAAGTATAAGAAAATGATAATTACCAGAGTAAATGTGAGGATTTGAGCTGCCGCGTATGTGCTCCTGTGTTGTCTCTGAGGTTACTAGTGTGATATGTTCTCTAGTCTGTGTTGTTTATGTGGTACCAAGCGTGTCCTAAAGTGAAGTGTGAGGCGAACGCCCTGCCCTTGAATAAGACAGGGGTAGGGGGGGGGGTGTCTATGGTTTTGCTTGTCGTTGGTACTCGCAGAAAATTGAGCAAATTGTAGCTCTAAGAACTACTCAGAAAACACATGCTGACATGAAGGGCCGACCGGAGTGACGACATTGAAATGTGTGAGTACTGGGGTCCGGAAAATAGCGGCACATCCTACTTTATTAAATCCCTCCCCCCCCCCCTACATGCACATATACACCCGAGTTTTATCTATAAGATCAGATGCACTGAGCCGTATGGCGTCACACTTGAGCACCGCTCTCAGTATAATAGTTATATTTTTCATATTTAGATAAGAATATACTGCCATGATCTTTTAATCTCCACTCGGCTGTGTAGAACTAATAATTACAATATTTTATAGGTTTGGCTGCAGTGTTCCCCGAGAGAGGAGGTGTCTGTCTGATCGATAAGATAAACAACCCTATCAGACTTATAATGAACGAAGAAAAATGTTTATTTCACAATTCTAATAATCAGAATATTAGCTGATGTCAATTGAAATAAACCCGATGGTATTGTATGTAATACTTCAGATTATAGTTTTAAAAGGACTCTCAAATATGTTTCTATATCACTGTGTTGTTGCCTACATGTAATTGATATTATTAGTGCAGAAAGATGCAAACTGATTAATATGAATTGACCGTAGTAGTAATATAGGGTGTCATTGACGCAATTGGACTTCATAAACTTAGTTACACAACTAAACTAGGTCATTTATCAAAGAATATCGCGTGGTAAACATGACGTCATTACGCTAGTGTAAGTGGTCACGTATGCGCAGATATAAATAAACGAGACATGTACATTCGTGAAAGAAAAGTGATCTTAAGAATTGTTTGTTACTATTTATCTATATATTTTGTACAATACAGGAAAAATGGTGAGAGGTGGATTACAACGTCAACATCAGCAAATGAGGGTTGGCTCTAATCATTCGACACTATGGTCGCTTCAAAGCACATTGAGCGAGGTGGAAAATCTCTCAAAAAGATTGGAGGAAAAAATAAGACAGATGCAGCAGAAAGAAAACAAATTACAAAGCAAATTGGTTCATATTACCGTTCCAGTTGCAACCCAGGAGCGTATGCCGGTCTTACTAAATTGCGGCAACATATATAAAAGGTAATTCATCTGAGAGATCACAAACTTATTGACAATGTTCTTGATAATTATGGAATGAGAGAGGACTCAATATCATTAATCAAACCGCTTCAACAGAAATTTAAACGAAGGAGTTTTTATGTAGATGGACCTAATGAACAGATGCAGATCGATTTAGCTGCAACAAGTTATCTATCAAAAGGAAGTGTTGGTGTGAGATTCTTATTATGTTGTGTAGAGGTATTTACAAGATTTGCATATATGAGAACACTTAAGACAAAGAGGACAGTGGAAGTGGCGGGGCAGTTTAATACAATTCTGGAAGATAGAGGTTATCCATTTGATAGAATGTAATGAGTGATAAAGGAAAGGAATTTACAGGCGGGGATTTTCAAAACTTATTACAGGAAGTTTGATAATTTTTATATTACCCTCTTCACATTTGCAGAGAGATTTATTAAATTGTTTAAAGGTATTTTATGGAGATACTTAATAGCGAACAACTCATACAGATACATGGATGTTTTACAAGATCTTGTTTATAGTTACAACGTCACATATCTTTCTTCAATCAAAATGACACCAACTGAAGGTGGAACAAAGATGGGTGTCATAAACATAAGAAAACAACAGAAGGACAAACAAAAGAAAGTTGTGTCCACAGTAGGTAAACAACTTGAAAAAGGTGATCAGATTATAATTGCAGATGAGCAAAGACATTTTCAAAGTCTTATTCTGGTGCGTGGTCTGAAGAAATATTTAAGATAAACAATATCTCAACTTGGACCAAACCCCACATGTACTCACTTATTGATTCGTCAGGAGAGATTTTGGACGGATTATTTTATCAACAGGAGCTTCAAAAGGTAATTAAATAGGTTTTTAAAATAGAGGAAATTATTGAGACCAAAGGAAGAGGTAAAAACAAAAAGCAGCTTGTGAAGTGGCTTGGTCAATTCATCTGATGTTGTCAACCTCACTAATGGACCTGAAAAATGAGTAGAAAAGATGAATATTTTATAGCTCTTCCTAGCAACGCCTCATCTGAGTTGTTTCCAAAACAACACTTTGTCTAAATTTAGAATTACGTTGGCAGAGAGAATCGACTTCTCAGGACAAGAGTGGGTCGTCCGTTTGTGTGAAGTGTCATACCCTTGTATGTGGAGTAATATTCACGAAGAAAACACAATATTTTATTTACAATTGGCTGGTGAGTTTTCTTTTTAAACTTGTTTGATAACAGAGGGAGTTTATGCTGACTGGTCAGGTTTAATATCAGAACTGAACTTAGCAATTAAAAGACAGGATGGATTATCTGAATTCACCTACGATATTTATTCTCATCGTGTTACTGTTGTTATCGCTGACGGAGAACTTATCTCTCTTCCTGAACAACTTGCGCGAATTTGGGGATTTTCTACAACAACAACATTAACTACAACCACATCAGCTAAAAATCCACTTGATTTGCATGATGGAGTATACTCCATTCTGGTATACTGTGATCTAGTACAACTGAGATTACTTGGGGATCAATTAGTGCAACTTTTAAGAATAACACAGGTGGATTTAAAACCAGACATTCAAATGCTAACTGTAATGTATAATCCTATTCAGTATGTACCTGTGAAAGGAGAGTCATTTGAGACTATCGAGATAGCTTTGTATGACGACAACGGAGTTCTGATACGATTTGTGACAGGAAGAGTGTATGTTACCTTACACTTAAAACGCGTCAAGTAAATCATGTATTGGGTTAACGAACCATCACATGAGGAAATTGTTCAGTACCTTATTCACCCACAAGATTATAGCTCTATATATTTGAGTATATGGGGCCAATATACCAAAGGGGTCAAGGAGTTGCAATGCCTTTTTTAAAAAATACTGCTAAAAAAACAGCAAGGGAGGGACGTGACGGACAATGGCCGATCCTGTGTAACGATAAATTCTATTTCACTGCTTGAGATATGGTAATCTATCTCATTCAAGTTCGAGTGTGTTAGATGGCTATAC
This sequence comes from Armandia brevis, assembly GCA_035585475.1. Classification (NCBI taxonomy): domain Eukaryota; kingdom Metazoa; phylum Annelida; class Polychaeta; family Opheliidae; genus Armandia; species Armandia brevis. Next base: position 27,019 of record JAXGGS010145530.1, read on the forward strand.
AGTTTTTTTGTATTTGAACATGTTTTGCAAGTTTGTAATTCATATATCATATTTCAGACTCATATCAAATTAAATATTACAATACGAATCAGGAGTACTAGTCCCTTGTTAATCAAATATTGCTATACAACAATAAAATTATAATTGTCGTTTCGTAGCGTACTAATTACGTAACTTACGTCAATTAGGTTATTGTTTAGTCTGATTTCACGCTTCACTAATTACAGCATTTTAATGCGGAATGTCACCAGTTTTCCGGAGGTTTAGATTCAACTCAACTATCATCGCTATAAACGTGAGAGTAAATAAAAGTATATCTGTCTGATTCCCTGCACATCCGAACTGTATTCATGAAACTAAACACAAGCGTAATTCATATGACTTTAAAAACAGGTAAAGTATGTTTGTGACTTACATTAGTTTGCGTTGTAGATTTGTTTAAACCTAGGGGTAAAATATGTTTTATGTGTTGCTATTACAATCCGCATGCTTGAAACACATAAACAATCAAGTATCAAAGCGCTAAGCAGAACTCCCTTGTTGATCAAATATTGCTCTAAACCAATGAATTTATAGTTGCTCGTTTATAACTGGCGCTTATGTAATGAGTTGATAGTCTGATGTCATGCTTTTCTAATTACAGTATTTAATTTAAAATTGCAAATTGCATTCATAAATCATAGGCCGCAATAAATCATTAAGTTGATTTCATCATTACCTCACTTGGTTTTATTATCAATAGTATTCTCTGTTACATCACTTTGTCCATCCTCGAATGTGGCTATTTATTCGATTCACAAACCGAGGTCTGCTCTGAACCATGGTTGCTCTGCATCCCATGCTTTTGTTCGTCATCATTATGACTGGAACAATTGTGGCATGTTCTTCAATACGAAATACAGACGAGGAAAACGTCATACAAGAAACTAATTTCTTTGATAGTCATAGGATATCCAACTTTGACCAGCGAAGACCAGGTATTGTACATAATGACGAGAGAAAGTTTTTAGCAGTAAAAATGGTCCTCAGACAAATTGTCATCTATAGAATCGTATTCTTGCAAGGTACTGTGTTTTTGATTGAGTACACCACATAACATACATCTTATTCTATGATCAATGCATACTTACAGGATTTTGTAATTATGACGGCATATATTACTTGGATGAGAACCGATATATGATATGCAGACATCGGCTCTCACAAATACATTCGTGTAAAACACATGATAATGAGAAGTGTTTGATAGAAGCTAAAGAGCTCTACTTAGGGGAAACGCAGAAGAATAGAAACAGGAGGTTCATTGTTATAGGGTAAGTGATAGCATTAGCCAACTGATTTTCTGTGGCAACCGCTATTAATATCGAGGTCAATGATGAAGCTCACATGAATTAATTAATATCACTATATTCTATCATATCCCACATTTCAAGATACTCTTCATATTATGGTTTGAATTAGAATCAAACGTCAAGTGTTCTTATTCAGTTATAATTCTACTTAAATTTGTCGCTTCAGTGATCTCGTCGACTTCTAAGACGCCGACAATTTGAATGGATTAAACTCAATCTTAATAAGATAATTGCGTATAAGATAAACTGTATTTGAATAAGGATGTTTCCTATTTGAAATAAATGATCTGTATAAAAACATAAATCCATCATGAGCCTAGACATGCGAGTACACATGTGTGATAAAAGCGTTAAGTGCGATTTCAGATAAGCTATCACATGGTTACATAGTTTAAATATAAAACCCAATCATAGCATTATTTTCTCTTGTAAGTATCACCATTTGCATTGCGAAATATCTGATCGAATCTCTTAACTTATCTCACCATCAAGACCCACGATTTTGTTGCTTGATCAGCTGGTTTATTCCGTCCCCTGATTAATTTACTGATAATCCTCCACAAACGTGAGATATTATATACTCAGTAAATAAGGTCTTTACATATTCTCATAGGTGAATTGTAGCTACGGCCGGCCTTTCAGAACAATCCATGTTGAAGTGGCAAATATTGGAGCAGACATCTAATTACACAGCTAATTCTATAAATCAGTCAACGTGCTTTCACAGTCCTACTAAATCATTGTATATATTATATGTGTTATTGAAATGCATGACGAATAACACGAAGGCAATCGATGTAAATAGACAATAAGCATGAGGTAAATAAACCTATTGTGAATATTTTGACTACGAGTAAAGTTTGTATAACACAATCAATTTATCAGTTCTATGGCACGTATTATTTCAATTCAAATTTAATTAAAATGGACCCAGTAAACGATGAGAAAAACAAGTCGCACAAACCATTTGCAAATCCTTTATTGAGTCCCACATTTTTACATAGTTGAATATTGTCGTTAATTTATGTTATATGTTTTTTTTTATATATATTTATATCTTTCATATGAACCAACTATTCCAGTTAATGCCATGTTCAATAAGGGCCCGATAAACCAACTACCGCACGTGTATTGCACCGTCTGATAAAATAGCAGGGTGTAATACAATGCTACATACATATTCTATAGATGCACTAGTTACTAATTTATAAATCACTACTTGAAACCAAATCCCACTTAATATCAATTTATGGATAATTTTCATTATCAATCCGCCTCAGTTTATTAACGTCGTCGGCCTCTACTGAACTATTACCGGAGAGCCTGTTTCACTGGTCTGCAGCATGGCCTGGTTTGTTTCATGGATGGTGAAAATGGACCAGGCGGTCCAAGCGCAAATCCCTCCATAAACAGCACCAGCAGAAGGTAGAATGTTTTTTGGAAGCAATCCCCCTTCGGTATACAGTAGCAGCAATCCTCATCTGTGACCTACCGAGAATATTTTAAATCGTGTAATTATCGCATATCTTTTGGATAATAAAATGCTGAAGTACTATTGCATCAAAAGCATAAAAGCATTCAATGCCTTCTCTGGAATTTATATTTATATACAGTTTATAGTCTAGATCACGTTTAAAGTCTTCCAATATACAACTACGTCCATCTAAAGTATCAAGATCACCTTCTTCTCTCTTGGTGACAGGCAGCTTGACAGACCTCACAGCACGCTTCGTTGTGTCGCTTTGTCGGTGCCATAAAGTCCATGAGATGTTGAGCATGCCAGAGTGAAGTTCATAGGCCAGGAAAGAGAGGCTGAGAACAGTAACGAGTGCGTTTTAATATCATTGTCTGCTCATGTAGGCGCCTTTGTCAAGGGGGAAGATAATGTGCGGTAGTTAATAAACATGGGTTTACCTAGTTTATGTTCATCATTTAGAAACAAATTTTTGTTAACAACGCTATAGTCGATCCAGAATTAACAACAGTTCTAAATGCCCGTGATCATGCAAAAGCTAGATTAAACAGCTTCTAGTTCACCTGATTGGTAATTTAAATTACCGTTAGTTAGCAGAAAGCCTCCGAACACTTCGCATGTTGTATTACTTTCATCATTGATCGTGCGTTAATAAAGTATTCCGAAGAATATCTTGGACTTGTGTTATTTTGCCTAGATTAACTTCAGCATTGGATACATTTAAGAAGATGACATTTCAAGAGAAAGTGTTTTTTTATAACATGTATCTATAATATTAAGATATATTAGGGCCTATATGAATTCTACTTTCTATTATTATCATTATATGATGCCCTGAACATCTGCATTGGACATTTTAAGCTGGAGAAATGCGAGTTATCTTTTCGTTCGCAGAATGTTAGATAATTACAGATACAGTGCATGACTATGTGCGCAGTTTGTGCATGTTTGTAATTCATTTATTATATTTCAGCTTCACATCAAATTAGATATCACCATACGAGTCCCATGTTGATTAAATATTGCTCTAAAACAATAAAATGATGATTGTCATTTTCGCAGCGTACTAATTGCATAATTTGGACAATAAAATTAGTAGAGAGTTTGATATCACGCTTGCCTAATTACGACAATTATATGATAAATTCAAGGTTTGTATAAATGTTACTAATGAAAGCTGCAATAAATCTTCAAATAATCACCTCATTACCCCACTCCTTGTTACAAGGTTTTATGACTGTGAGCATCCACTGTTACATAAATGCGGCAAACATTTATTCGATTCCAAGACCGAGGTCTGTACAGAACCATGAATGCTATGAATCCCATCCTTCTATTCGCCATCTTAGCCACTGTGTCAGTTGTGGCAGGAGCAACATTTGAAAACCCTTACGAAGAAACTAATTACTTGGACGATCGCAGAAGATCCGAAAATGACCATGTTAAACCAGGTATCAAAACGAAGTGATAAAATATGCATTTTCATTTGATCTGTAGGCATAAAAACATATATTGAATCATACTTTTTGAGTAAGAACTATCCCACATAGCCTACGTTGCTTTGATAGAATATTTAACCTAAAAAAGTGCATAAATCTATGAAAATTACATATTTACAGGAGCTTGTACTTATGATGGCATATATTACTTGGATGAGCACATATATATGATATGTAGACATGGCTACTCACAGATACATTCCTGCAATGAATATCAAGAAGAGAAATGTCTATTAGAAGCTGAAGAGTTGTACCTGGGAGAGAAGCGTCAGAGCAGAAACAGGAGGTTTGTCCTGGAAGGGTAAGTAGCGCCATATAGGCTATCGATATCACATGTCTATTATAGAACAAATCCAGTATTTATAAGGTCGATTTTATTTCTTAACACTCAATAATTAGTCCTCTGATTATGATGATATTCAATTGTTGTATTCATTCTATTATTTTTTTCCAGGGATGTTATAGACCTTTGAGATTGTTGCATAAATACAGGCCATTTTTGCAGATATCGATATGTTTATATATCAATTGTTCAACAATTGATGACGTAAAGTAATAATCATATCGGTTAAATGAAATATAAAGATACCAGAAATGTAAACCAGGATTTTATATACGTTGACTAAATAATTAATACTCGAAAAAAATTAGTTCAATCATTCGAAAATAATTACCCTAAAACATGCATGACTACACATGTAACCCGATTACCTATTGCTCCAGATTCATTAAAATGCCTGAATGTTCAAAGCACAGCAAGATGCTGGAAAATGTGCACTTTTCAGGAAATGGAAAACGTTTGGATGTATATCTGAAAAGTACAACACGCAAACGACTGTTTGGAGCTATAAATAATCTTGTGATTTACAAGTCTCAATTATGTACATGAGCATACCCTTAGGGTTAAGTTGACATTGGCTTAGTTCGAACTGTAACATGTTCTGTAATAGGAAATACATACGAGAAAAACGTCATACAAGAAACCAATTTCTTTTACAGTCAACTTTGACCAGCGCAGACCAAGTATTGTAAATAATGACGAGAGAAAGTGTATAGCGGTAGATATGATCTTCAAACAATTTGTCGTCTATAGAATCGTTTTCTTGCAAGGTACTGTGGTTTTGATTGTGAGTAGACCACATTACCTGTACATACATCTTATTCCTTGATCAATGCCTTCTTACAGGATTTAGTAATTATGACGGCATATATTACTTGGATAAACGCACATATACCATATGTACACATCGGTTCTCACATATACATTCACGTAAAAGTTATGATAATGAGAAGTGTTTGATAGAGCTAATAAGCTGTACTTGGGGAAACGCAGACATGTAGAAACATGATGCATATTGTAAAAGCGTTAGTGATAATATTTTCATTGTTCAAACGAAACAAAATAAAATCGGGAATCAGATTCTGTTGTTAACTGGCCAGCTGTTCATGTACACTGTTTAAGGTTGCAGTATGTTAAACAGTGAATGTATGTTTTCTGTGATATAATGTTTTGGACGACATAACATACATTATCACAGCTCCTAACGGCTTTCCCATGTTAATCAAATATTGCCCTAAGCTGTGTTATATACTACTGTATCGCAATCCGGGATCTTGCCGTATCATAGCAGCGGGAGTCAGGAAGTTAATTTTAGAGGTCATGGGCTTCAGGATGGAAGTAAGGAAATTGTACATCGTTTAAGTGATCGATAAGACTTTAAAGATATAACGTTGAATGTATTTAGTATAGAGGGTTGAACTGAGGTATGTGGACTGTTTTGTGTTATGTCTTAAGTGGTTTTGTAAATCTTAAGTTGATAAAATTGTGGTATGAAGTTTTGAAGTACATGTGTGAAGAAATGCTATGTTTAAATGGATGTTATCTGTTAATTTCAGTTTTAACCAATAAACGTTTAAGACGTTAGTCATCAAGAGACTTCTTTATTGCGTGATACCAGTGTGATTCAAGCTTCTTCTGAAATATTTCAAGCTTCGTTAATTCTTAGATACGTGATTTATTCTTTAAAAAAACTACAACGTGACATAAACCAATCAAATTTAAATGCTCGGTGTGTGTCGCACTAATGGCATACCTCTCGCCAATTCAATTAGTTTATAGTCTGATATCATTCGTTTCTAATTATGGCATTTTAATGTGAAATTCTAATTAAAATACGAATGTAACCAATCAAATGCTGCCATAGATCGGCAATTAATTACCTCATTACGTCACTCCTTAAATTATTATGATCATTCACTCAATTTGATTCATTTTATACCAGGACTGAGGTGCGTTCAGAACCATGAATAACATGAATCATAGTCTTGTATTTGTAATCTTTGCTGCTGTAACAACAGTTGCAACTTGTTCATCAATAGGGAGCACATACGAGTACAATGTCATACAGGAAACTAATTTCTTTGACAGTCATAGGAGATCCGATATTAACCAGTCTAGACTAGATATTTGACGAACATATCATTATAAGTCATGTTTTGCTTTAATGAATAGTATACACGCCAGGTAACACTATACAGCTTGATAAGTACAGCTTTTCAGGAGATTGTGCCTAATATTTGACGGCATAAATAATAATATCACTTGGATAAGCGCAGATATATGATATGTAGATATGGGCACCCGCACATCCATTCTTGTGATACATATGATGACGAGAAATGTCTGAAAGAAGCTAAGGAGCTTTACCTGGGAGAGAAGCAACTGCACAGAAGCAGGAGACGAATTATCATCATGTAATTACCGGTTTATTACTTTCTGACATTTACTGGGAAAAGTCATGTGACAATTAAGAGTTTTCCACGATGAGCCTCAGATGTGCAAGAATTGATATTGATAAGCTAAACTAGAAATCTAGAGCTGTAAGCGTTCGTATTTAGTCGATAATTTTACATTTATGCTCATATTGTTAGTGATTCTCTTGACGTGTAAGACGGCTGAAAATGGTTCGTTCATCCTTGCCCCAATCCTGATGACTGGAAACAAATCTTAAATTTAGTTAAAAGTGTTGCATATAAGATGTCTGAATAATGTTTTTATATGTCCTGAAAAATTGAAAGAGTTAATTATTGTGTACAATATTCGTTGTAATCTTTTCGTGCAATGTGGAATCAATTATGCAATAAGAAATACAACAAATGTTTGAAATTATCGACCTGTGTTATGCCAACTCTTGTCATTTGTGAATTGACGAAAACTGTTGACGAAATATACACTCATCATATATACAGAGCCTCCAAGCATCTCTATTTCAACCTTTGGGTAGCGCAAAAGACACCAGACGATGACAGCTTTCCTTCCTTATGCTACTCTGGCATGTGTCTCTTAGAATTGATAGGACTAAATGTAACCATTGTCTAAACAGTATTTCATTTCGTTTAATATTTTGCTGTATGCAATTGCCGTAAACATTAGCTCTCCGCTTATAATGATCTCTCCCTTCCCCTTTCTCACTAATCCCACACTGCGGGTAAAGTAATCGTGGATCAGTCATTAAACCGTTTTATTAGACAAAAACTGTGCATAGTTTCCGTCGAGAATTTATCGAGACTGTTCATGGTATAACTTCCGGAATGTCAGGATCGTAAATGTTTACTTCCGTGACATACTAAAACTGTGGGATTAAAAATTAACATCAAGTAGTATATCACCTAGTATATCAACTAGTGCATCAAGTAAAGCGTCAAGTAGTACATCAAGTAGTACATCAAGTAGTGCATCAAGTAGTTCATCAAGTAGTGCATCTAGTAGTGCATCAAGTAGTGCATCTAGTAGTGCATCAAGTAGTACATCAAGTAGTGCATCAAGTAGTGCATCAAGTAGTGCATCAATTTGTGTATGAAATATCATCGAACTAGATTAATTAACAGGAAAAACATGCTGAGCATTTCACTTCACTCTTTTAAAATATGACAATGTATACGCAACTTGAAATACATACTCTATCCCGCGGAGCAGGTGCACCAACCTGATAATGGGAGCTCCTCAAACCCCCGGCACCGCCCCCCCCCAAAAAAAAAAAAAACAAAAAAAAAAATCGCCGTTCTGGGTCTGAGTTTTGATCGCAAACCCAGCAGTTGTACCGAATGCACTCAAACAATCGGGTCAGATACGTAAAGTGAAATGCTACGACCAGGTTCTAACTAATTACACTAATTACTAATCAGTGACGTCTGATCATTGCATATATAACGACACTTCTTTGTATTCGTTGATGTAAATAAAGTTCCATAACTAACTTCACCACGACGAACACAAATGCAGCGATGTGAGCCAGCGGCATTGAAGCCTCTGATGTTGTATATAATGAGTGCTCTATTAGCGTACTTGTTTGACGGTTGAGACATCTAACTCCAAGCATGATTACTTGTATACTGTGATTATAATATAACACGGAATTTACCCTGTCGCGTAACATTTATCACCAGGTCCCTCTACATAATAGTCTAGATAGTGTTGAAGTTATTCTAGGTTAAATAACACGAGTCCAAGATATTCTATGGAATACTTTATTAAAGCGCGATCATGACGAAATTAATACTATGTGCGAAGTGTTTAGAGGCTTTCTGCTAACGGTAATTTAAATTTTTCTAATAACGGCGTTAAAGATTTGGCGGTTACTTCGGGGAATCACGAGACACATTTTATGTTCAACAGATAGCTGGATTAAATCTGACGTGTCTGATGAGAAGCGGCGCTCTATGTGTAGAGCGACCATAGTACTTAATTAGGACTAAGTTATTTTTCTGCCAATAATTTATGGAGTTGGATGACCGACCATTGAGAAGAATAGGAAAATCATTATATGTACACACAGTTTATTTATGTTTGAATCAACCACACTGAATATTGAATTGGCCAAGGTCGAGGTTTGAAGCGTTACCCAAAAATTGAATATAGATAAACATTTGTTGAACAGATGTTAATTTGACATACCTAATAAAATGAAAGAAATACCAAAGATATCGAGGACAGACACAATTGTTTTCAATCATCCATGATAGTCCCATGAACTAATTAAAGTGTCTTACACCTCATTAGCTTATTTAAATGTGGCCTGTGGTAACCTGGGTAGGTGGTTCTGTTATGTGTCTCAAGCTCTGAAGTATTGTCAGAGAAAGTCAGTATATCTCTCTCTCATAAGACACGGGCGTGAATGTAGATTTGTGGGTGATGATAAGCTGGCTCATATTTCAGTTAAGTACTTTGTATATTGAGTGATAAACATGTTTACTTCAGAACGGGTAATGAAGACTCAGTGTCCAGCTATTTCTCTCGATCTGCACATCAGGCTCTGTCGAATCCCTTTTCGAGCAAACTGAATACAATTTGGCTATAATAAAGACACCCGAAAACAAAGTTGAATTATAAGAAATATACTGGAAGTTTTTTCCACTTCATAATCAAGAATTAATGATTTTTCGAATGATATACCCGTCGCAGGAAATAAGGGGTGCAGATAAAACTATTCGGACGCAAAAATAGTTTTGTGTATTACCTTCTTTGATATGGAACGCTGCAGTTGGCTTGAATGCGCTCAAATCTATCAGCTCTGAAACCTCTAGTTTCATGTTACTGGCGAGCATATACATTACTTTAATATAATACTATTACTAGTCAGTGACAACTGCACATTGCGTGTAGATTGGCACTCTCGTGCATTCATTACATAGACTGTAATACGACATTACGGCAGTTGAACCGAATGCACCCACATATATCAGTTTAGATATATACAGTGACATGTTATGAACAGGTGTATAACTCGGTATAATTTAAACCAATTACTAGTCGGTGACGACCGATCATTGCATATATAACGGCACTCCGTTGTATGATCGTGAATTAATATCAATGAGCTTGCATAACTAACTTAACGAACATGAAAACACTCATGAAAGCCTACCCTACTGTTTCGCAAATACAGCCAAAAATACTTGTATCAACACCGCTTTATATATTGTGCTGATAGAACGATAAACCGACTCGTTTCTGTTTACGCCGTGACAGTTATGTGAGTGTTTGGCAGATGGGAATTACTCAGGTGCTGGGTTTTAGGTAGGTTAGGTCAATGGTTTATTGAACATCATGATAGAGAGGGAAATATGGTTGTGAAAAAAATGTATTTACCTAAACTCAACATTCTTACATGTAAACAGTAAATCAAAACATTTCACTTTCAAATAATTCTATAGTTCTGTAGCCTGGGTAAAATTGTGAAAAAATCGCGTCCTGAATTCGAGAGAGTATGTTTTATTGCATTTACTCTGGCCTGCCACTGCAATTGTACTGGATGCATTTCACTGTAAGAAGTCAAACAAGTCAAGTGACATGCACCAGATAGACTACAGATGTGTTATAATGTGAACACATTACTAGTGACGACTATCACGTGTGGAATGTCCGTATGTTATAAAATCACCAAAGATTGAGGGTGATTCCATAATTAATTGAACTCGAATTCAGACGGTTATGAAAACTATGTCCATATGAACAGTGAATTATGCTATCAAATAATGTTGCCCTTTAACCATAATTGTCGCCACAATGCAATTGTAATTCAGTTTTCAACAAACGTGGTTCATAGATAGTCTGTCAATGCTTACTAATGATCAGTGTAGCCCAGAGACGTCTGAAATGACGCAAGCTGTTAGATATTGTATTGGAGAAACTTTACTTTGGAGCCTCGAAGGCATTTGCATGGTGAAAGTTTTCTTATTTAGCACCAAGGTAGCCGGTCATGAAAATACTCTGAATTGTTTATTATGTTAAAAGAAGTGTTGCCCTTTAACCATCATTGCCAACAATATTAATGCACATGCAATACAATTACAAAAATTGATGCTTCATAAATATATTTGTTTGCCTTAAGCTTCGTGTCTAGGTTCAAGATGATTATAAATAACTGTCATATTGAATATCAGTCCGCCAATATCAAATGCTGTACACTGTAACCGTGAACTTCTTAGAATGGCAGTAAATGTTGAGTATCGTATCGGCGGAGTCTTATATTGGAACTTCATATTTGTTTTGCTGGTGATAGTTTGCTTGGGACACACAAGAGCAGGTGTATTGATTGTATAACATTTAATGTTATAATAATTCGGCATTTGTCTAGTCCATATATATTCCTATTTCTGTTTATGAAAAAAGCATAATGTTATTGATAAAGTTATTATAATTTGATTAATATTTTCCAGATACTTTTGATTATACCACTTACTATAATATCCGTGATCGGAGCCAGCTTGCTTTCAGCTACTACTACTCATATGATTACCAGAGTGGTTTTCAGTCCCCGCGACCATCCTTTGTTCACTCTTTCGGTGGAATTGTGGGACAACATGTAGATGGCAGATATAGGGGGGACGGTTCCAAAAAATCGTTCAAGCCTGTAAAGAAAACCCAATATGTGCCAGTAGTGATCAAGAAAAAGCAGAAAAAACGTATGTATCACTCGGACGTTTGGATCAAAAGAATATTAATTTCTCAACTACAACTGAGATAAGTTTTGGTTTAATATTTGCAGGAGAGATTTTGTCAATTAACAAAGGAGTTTTTGTGCTTGGAGGAACCCAAGTGTTTGGGAAGATTACCTCTCTGAAAGCTTGCATGAAGGCTTGTGCAGCTTCTCCAAGCTGTTTCGCAGGAGATTACAACCCATGGGTGGCAAAATGTTATTTCCATAGCAACGTTACTGCCTGTAATGCAATGTCTTCCCACAGCAAAATTACTCACTTCAAGAAAGTTCCGTGTAGTAAATATATTTTCATTTATTTGGCCGCCTACCAAATAATTTATTTTTTTGTGGTTTTCCAATATCATACAGTATATATATATATATATATATCATTTAATCTGCAGCTGTCACAGATGCGCCAAGAGGAAGAATAATTCTGGGAGCTCACCTCTTTGGCACCGTAGAACAGAAGGGTATAGATGATATATCCTCTTGTCTGAAGAAATGCGCCAACCTTGGACCGGGAATCTCCGGAGCAGCCACGGCACCTACCGCCTTAGCTGCTGATGCTATCTTTGGTAATGTGCAAATATGTTATGGGATCAATTATGATTTTGGCTCACACAAATTCTACTTTATAATTGGAAACTTTCCACGTATGGGAGCGGTGGCTGATAGAGGACCAACAAGTATATGTCCAATAACTGGAGGTGAGCCAGTTAAAGTACCAATAGACCTACAGCCCAATCCATCAACCATTACCATCATACTATGTAAGTTTTTACAGTCCAATTTATTCACATTTTTCCTACTATGCTATGTAATGTAGATGCAAAAACTAGTTCATCTGTCATTGCTATTGTACTATATTTAAGTCTATAGAATAGATTCACATGTAAACAGTGTTCATGGTAAATTGTATTTCTCTGCACATTGAGGCAAATGAATTGTTTTGATACATCTTCTTGAAACTTCTAGGTCCTGCTTTTGGTCCGATGCCGCTCCCTTTATTTGTACCTTAACATAATAACAGTACAGCAACCGAATTCTAAACATTTAATGAAGAGGCTGCCTAATTCCATGAGTATTAATAAAAGCATTCAGAAGAAATGTTTGATTACTTTTGTTGTGTCCTTGGTCATCCTTATTGCATCCCTATGCCGGTTTTCTATAACTTTTCAATAATCAAATGCGAATCTGCGAAGATTACTAGGCGGACACCATGCAAGCTTGGTATATTTGTATACTCATTGTTTGTACCCAAATAGTCTGTTTCACAACACCATTTCAATCTAAATGTCAGATGCATATTGAGATTAGGGCCAATTCAATCCATGCAATGAATGATCAAGTCACTAAAAGGCTATGACGTCCTGGTCAGGCTACACTGCTAGATGTAATGTATGACAGTAGTGAGCTGTGCTGATCTCGGTGCTACCGTCGGTAATTGTCAATATTACCCGTAATATATCAATGAACATGGTATACAGTGCTTGTTTACAATGAAGATACGCCTAGGCTGATATGTAGCTATTATGTTTTACTTGCCTTGACTTCCTGTAATAAAGAAAACCTATTCATACTAATTTTTACTAAACTTTTTAATTATGTTTCTATTTTGGTATAACATCGGAAGCAAATGCAGCGAAATCGTGGATGTCTGTGCCTACAGAAGTACGTGGCTTTGGCGCATATATGATAGAAACTAATAATCTTTTTTAATGTATACTTGTTCGCGGAATACAGTGAATTAGTGAGTGCATCATGACATATTGAAAGTTGGTATTAACATAAAGTTCTAATTTACAACAATCTGTGTATATAATTATGTAAATATTTACATATAAAATATCTTTGATTATCATACCGCATATGTTTTAAGATATTTATATAATTATATCTTTTTCTACCTATCTGAAAGACTGATGAATACATGAATACATTGCTGTAAGTGTGAACGCCATCTCGCCATGAATTGTCCTTGACTATTGAACTCTATTTGGCTATCTAAATGTATATGTAATGCATCCCGTCTTGTCATATATAATGTGTAAATCGCGAGAAATGTCTGTGGGAATGCGTCCTTGAGAATTATGTGTTAGTTTGTGTATTTAGAAATTTGAACAATGCTTCACTGTACCATTCAGGTCATCGTGCTATACATCAAGGTGTATACATATGTAAATTATACCGCCATTGGTTGTTGGAAGCTATATTTAGAAGGTTTGCATTCATACAAGTAATTTCTCATAGGAATATCTGCATGAATGATTATATTGTAATTTTTTTAGCCTACCGAACAGTAAACAATGATGCTTGTCCTCAGTCACCCTTCTCCTAGTCTAGTAAAACGTACTCAGGCATTCGACGTCACCGTTTCAGCCCAATTTCGTGAGCCCATCAAAGCTGGAATTGACTGAACTTCGTGAACTATATCTATATGTTTCCGAGGTAAAATAGGTTGGTGTATGCTATTTATGTATCCGACAGCAGACAGATCACAATCAGCTCAGCCGATTGTCTTGATAGTGAATTAATATTAAACTCCTGTAAACAACAGTCATGTATTCAAACGGTATTTACGTTTGATGTATTCACGATAAACAAACATGTCAGTTTATTTGTAACCAAGTGTTTGAATTCAATTATACCCTGCGTCTGTTATAGTTTTAGTTGTAGCTTTCCTAGCCTTATGTCGCACAATTACTGTAAGCATAACTAAGGTAAGCATATTTCTCTTCAAGTGTGACTTGGTCAAGGTCATTCGCGATTCAAGTCATGCATACGCTGGGGTTCAGGTGAGGTGAGCAAGGTGACCTCATCAGTTTAAAAGTCAAGGTCACGCCAGGCACAAGTCACGCCAGTCAAGTCCAGGTGAGGTGAGCAAATTTACCCGATCAGTGCAATGTAGTCCAAGGTCAGACTCTGTCTCGGTGTCCTTGATTCTTTGTCCGGATGAAGGTATAAAATGTTGAACAGTAAGATACCCGCTATACACACCGACCCCGCTCTCCTTATTACAGGTTAGCGATTAAGTTTCCTCTACCATTCACTACTGTTGGAATCAATGATTTTCAGTACGATGTTGAAATGCTGCATTTTGACGGTCTTGCTCGCACTCTGCCAAGGTACTGTATTAACAGATTCTTCTATATTTTCTGTGTTTATTGATATGATTCCTACACCGCATATATCTCGTTTATGTCTAAACTGTTGTATTTAGGGGAAGAAGCAAAGCCACATCTTGTGATCATTCTTGCCGATGATTTGGGTATGTGACTAAATATTCCGAAATATTCCGTAAATGAAAGCTTCCCATTCTGGCCATTGATAAACTTCTCGATTTGTTGTTGTAAATTAACTGCAGGTTATAACGACATTGGCTACAACAATGCGGAAGTTTTTACCCCTGAAATGGACGCCATAGCTAATTCAGAAGGGGTGATTCTTACCAACAATTATGTACAAGCTGCATGTACGCCGTAAGTGCTTCCACAGTCGTCATAACCATGGAATATTCATTAATTACGATTCTTAATATTATTTGATCTCTTCTTTTACATCTTATGCAACGTATTTACTACAGGTTATTTGTAAACGATTAATTAAATGCGCTTTTAAATACTAATCAAGAAAGAACACCGCACTTTCTATGTGAAATCCACAATTATGTATCGGGATAAATGTTTTCCTGATTGCAGATCGCGGGCTGCCTTGATGACGGGAAGATACCCGAGTGCTATTGGCATGCAGGTAGGGCAACCGGCGGGGGATTTCTGCACCTCTGGCAATTAATTCAGCCACATATGGATAACATTGCACTAACATGTTTAACTTTGTTACAGCACGGAGTTCTCTCTGGATTCTCCCCGCATTGTCTACCCACTGATGTCCCACTGATGTCTGACAAACTGAGGGGGGCCGGCTACCAGACTCATCTCGCGGGAAAGTAAGTAGTCCATTTATTCATACTACTACTGTAGCAAGGAATTTCGGCCCTAGGTCGAGTGTAGGACGGCATCAGACTAGTTATACAGCAAAGTGCTCTCCAACACTGATCTTTTTCTGCGACTGGACAAACTTATCTAATCAATTTGTCGCGATACGGCTATCACCCAAGGTATGATTGTACCAAGTGCCTAGGCTCACAACATGCAACAGTCCTGCGTTCGACCGGGCTTCCCTCAACACACGACATCCTGCCCACTGCCACTTACTAATTCAAGTTATTTTAAATAGATAAAGCCGCGTTTGGAGTCCCATGGAAATCCTTACGGTTTTCAGAGGAGATTTTCCACGTTATAACATTTACTCGGAGTATTGTATCTTGTGACTCTCCACAAACGAGCTACGTGCAGTTACCGCGATAGCTGCATTAAATGTAATTTGTATGACAGAGTATTATATGGCTCAACCAGTGTTTTTTCCATACTCTTTAGATAAATGTTATAAACATATAACATTATTTTGTTTGCTTCAAAATTGTCAATTTAATTTAAATTATTATAATAATGTGTATAATTTATTCACATATGTCATGTTGTTTCCAGATATCATAAGTTTGTAAATGTTATTTTAGATACTAAAATCAACCCATTATTAGTTTGAAAACCTGTTATAGTCTATAACACTGAGATGTCGCGAGCCATTCTGATATATCACGGGTAAATTATATCATTGTTTGTTTCACAGGTGGCATCTTGGGACATGCAGCTGGAACTGTACTCCCAAAGAGAGGGGGTTTGACACTTTCCGCGGCATGTACGAGGGAGCTGGTGATTTCTACTCTCACCGATACCTAGGCGGCTACGATTGGAGAAACCAAAACCTAAGCGACACGTCTGTTATTGGTGGTAAGACAAATCTGACAACTTTGACAAATGCTAGATATTCTCAACCATAAACTGCGTGGCAACTTGTAAATTTAGTGTATATGGTATCATGTTAACTGTGTTTATTTTTTTCTTATATGCATTAGATATACCATGTGTTTGAGGTGTTGTAAAAACAAGGTGCAGATCTTGAATTAGAATATCTCTGCCAACTCATATTCAACTATCATTATCTGCCTTCCTTATTTCGGATCACATCAGCAATATCAGGAACTATGCGATAATACTATTACTAACTATATATCAATTTCGTGGATACGATTTATTATTGTATTATAAAAAATATATTGTTTCTCTATTTCTTATCACATGATCCGGAGATAATTTATGTTTTACTGTGTGAGTGAACTAACACTAAGAAGGATTGCCAGCTCTTCATTTATTTGGCGTTGAACATTAACCAATACAGCTTTTACATACACAAACAACAATCGCTACAATCATTCTTCTTAGATCACACAAAGCAGATTTCCAAGCTGGATATTACAAATTATAAATCACTCACATCATATCAGCATCTACTCACTACTTTTAGTCAAATTGTAATCAACAGTTTACACCCCCATAAAAGCACTGGGCATAAGCAAAAACTGGGGAACTGTAGACAATAGACCCATTTACATTTACTGTGCAGTCCTGCATTTGGCCCCAAAATACGGAGGTGGGTGGGCTACTTGCTATACACTCCCTGAAAGCTAAATATAAATCTCACCGCCAATAATCTGTGGTATAATCTCTAACTTGGATCTATTGGCACCCTTTTTAGCTTGGTGTTCATTAGTTGAATCAATTTGTTATGTTATAAGCCAAACATAAAAAGACGAGGTCTGTGTATCCTCAAAGAAAACGGGCAGACTGTAACACGAGATGCTTTGCTGCTAGATGGATCTATCGATCCGAGAACGGATCTATTGGATGCAAGACTAAAATTGAACCAAATGCAATAAAACATATAATTTCCAATTTAACGGTCTTACGAGATGTTGCTATGCAAGCATACCTGATACTGCTTTCCACGAGTGTTACTCTAATTAACCATATAAATATCTTCCCAACGGTCAACATCTACACCAGCGCCTGCTGCTGTAAACAGATCACATATGTTCTGTGTGTGATTGTGGGAGAGAGCCACACACAAAGGTTGTGTCACACAGGCCAGCATGCAATCCTCAGTGTTGCTTCCCTCTACTGTTACCACTGGCGTGATCGGACAGGAGAAGGTGATAGCGTCTATCATGTAGCCCAAAAATTCCATAGGGGCTCTCACATCTGCCACAAGCACAAATATATTGGCTGATTA
Source organism: Armandia brevis (assembly GCA_035585475.1). Taxonomy (NCBI): domain Eukaryota; kingdom Metazoa; phylum Annelida; class Polychaeta; family Opheliidae; genus Armandia; species Armandia brevis. The sequence continues at coordinate 45,014 of JAXGGS010145530.1, forward strand.
GAAACTAATTATCAAGTATTTATCGATATATTATAACTGATAGTCTTGCGTTACAGATAAATCGGATCGATAGGTGAAAACAATAGAATAAATGTTTTTAAGAAATAATTATTAATAGCTTATTAATAAACAGGTTCAGTCACTAACGAAAGGAAAATTGATTCAAACATTTGATTTGTATAATCCTTACCTGACACATTGCATCTGAACATCTGGAGGTCCTGGTTTCCCGTCTCGATACTACTTAACTCCGGTGGAGTAGTGCAGGGAGTCGTAGATAGAAGCAGTATTCCTGCATTTACAGCCAGCAGCATTTCCTTACTTTAACAGTCACATTTGAGTGGGTTGTCCTGTAGATCCACCACCAAACCCGGGATCAGTTGACAGGCCATAGGCAGCACTGCTATCTGACAGGATGACAGACCTAGATAGGTCAGCTGTTTGTACTGACGTATCTGATGAGGATCAACTGAGGTTATCGGATTACTGCTAAGATTGTACTTAGCTATCGTAGTAGAACAGGGTCCCAGTACTGGTATATTTGTTAGGAAATTCCGATCCAGTCTCAAGTTTACAAGGATGGGGAATTTTGAGATCATCTCTAATGGTATATCACGGATTTGCGTGTTCTGAAGATTCAAAACTGTTAGTTGATGTCCGATATTTAACAAATTGTTTGGGAATTTGTCAGTGAAATCCAGATCATTACTTGATAGAGTTAGCCCTTCTAGTCTTGGTGTAATAACGGTGAAATCTGGCAACTCCCTGAATAAATTGTTGACAAGCTGAACATACATTAGGTCCGGTAGAAAGACACTCGGCAACGATGCCAATTTGTTTTTTCCCAATTCGAGAGATACCAACGACATTAAACATCCTAATCGCTGGTGAGGAATGTTGCTGATGTAGTTGTCAAAGCAATTGATCTCCAACAATGACTGATTCAGTGCACACACATTTGGAAATGTTGATAAACAGTTGTTTTCCAAACTGAGGTGGTATTCAGGAAGATACTGCACATTGTCGATATGACAAATCTCGTTATTGTCCAAATTCACTTCTTGTACATCGTGGCTGATGTTGAAAGGGATCTGCGTCAAGCCGCCATTATTAAGGCGATATTCCTGTCCATCAGCAATCTGCATCAAAATAACAATAACTGTGGCATTGGTGAGAAAATACAATATATTTTAATTTGCTAGTGCTGGTCCAAGCTCGCGTGTAAAAGTTACTGTAATGAAACATGCCCTACCAATCACCATACCCAGACACGTCAATAATATAAGTCAATGGAAGAAAACAGTCCATGTGTACTATTCATCGTTGGCAATTCCAATATGTTTACAATACAGTAATTATATGAGCTACCCTCGCTCGGTGTGGTCAGTTTCCCAAGCAATCCCGTTTTACAGAGAAACCATTTTGAATTTGGCAGTTGGTATTGTATTCAACAGTGAGTAGTGATTTTTAGCGTTTACATGTAGAGTTAAGAAGTGTTGATATTTGTGTTGATTAATCTATAAGTAGACTAATTAGAACACGTTTGCCTAGCAACACTATATCTAGGAACATATTGTTGTTTCATATTATAACGCCGAATAACGTCACAGGTGACATTGATTTGTTAAACTTTTCATAATGTTTATATGAAGGCAACATCGGAAGAGTATATTCTCATCGAACAAGAACCTTGCATTTGGCAATCTTAATCAATAAATATTTACACCTTTGCAATATAAATGTATGAATATTTCACCGAGCAAATGAAAAATAATGTATCAATAATAAAAAAATTGTGTATAAGATGGAGGAACATAGACATGATGGCTACAATGTCTCGTCATGGTGAGATTGACATGGTGAGCAAAAACCACATTAAATACATCATAAAATCGTCAGACCTATTTTAAGATATCAAATCGAAGACACAACATTGATATTCATACAGTGCACTCACCATTGTCTGCTCTAATGCACCCCAAAATGAATTTATACATCCCTTAGGGCCGAGTCAGAATGTATGTGCAGGGGGTCCGGGTGAATTTTACCTTAATGACGAAATGTTTTTTAAACCCATCTTCTAACATAGGAAGGAATGTATGACCCCCCCCTGGAAAATCCCAACATTTTTCATGACCCCCCCCCACTCCCCCCCCGGGGACAATAAAAATAGCAAAGCAAGTCTTAGAATGTTTTTATACCATGAATATACCAAGGAACGGCCTCCTCATCAACAGTTCATTGCAAATTATTGGATGCTTTCTCACAATGAACAATTACTCTTTTGGTCAATAACATTATCTCCAGGTAGGTGACACGGCCATCAGGGGCAAAGTATCCAGCAACTAAGCCATCAATATTATGAACCAATTTGAAGTAACTTTTTACCCCATCATTAAATTAACAGTCTCCAACCCACAAAAACCCTTTAAGATACCCTGGTCAAACCGGACAACAAGGGTAACTATAAAACCACACTGTAATGCAAAACCACTTATGTATCTCTTCCTCAAGAGTGGCTATCCAGAAAAACCCTGGATGAGAACCAAAACTTTGCTCATCTCCTGTTTTCCCTGTCCCTCCCACTCCAACAGAGACAGAGAATTAAATATTAGCAATCACTATTTTCTTCAAAGGGTCCCCAATCGAAATCCATCATTGAATACTGAAGAAAGCAAAACTTGAACATGTATCACCCTATAAACTGGTATGTTGTAATTGATGCCCAAAGAATCTTTATGACAACTAAGTAAAAGGGAATTTTCCAAACAAACAATACTGTCCTCATCAGCAGGACTCTACCCTACCCTTGCAAAATACCTTAGATATACTTATATCACCCCAGAATAATCAATAAGAGCATACTCATATGTTAAAGTACAATACCCATATCAACCCCATTTGCAAATTAACAATGTTGTCTACTGTATTCCAGGCTAAGCAATACTAGGGCTTCATCCTGAATCTTGCAGAGAAAGACTCTCTTTCTCGGGCAAAACTGGAACATATGCACCAGCACGAGAAATTGTGCATCACACTACTTCATTGAGCCTTGACCAGCATGTCTTATGGCGAAGTTGCAATGCTTATCTTATAAGCGTACTAACCAAGTTTATTCTTGTCTATGAACTGATCATTTGCAAATGTTTTATGTATTCAATCCATTGAATAAAGAATTCCGATAAATATGAAAATGCTATCACTCTTTAAATATTGCGATCTAAATAGATTCATCCATTCTCCTTGTTTAACTTTATCCTCTCTTACTGACCAGGGGCCATCATGCCTGATAAATTTCCTCTTCTTGGAACAGAAGAGCCATCTGTTCTGCCCCTCTGAGACACTGCTGCCTCACTCCTCTGATATTAGAGGCCTCGACCCTGTAGCTTACCCCTCTGAGCCAGGGAGCCCTGAACCTGATCTCTCTACTCTCACAGGGAGCATCATGCCTGTTATCTCGCCCCTCTCTCGGAGCTACGGGCCTGCTACTTCTCTCTATCTCTCTCTCTCTGAAAGTAAACCCCGAGATTGGTATCTTTTCCTACCTAATTGAAATGTTCATCACTCACGTACCTACTTAGGCTCGGGAAACTTTGTTGTTTCTATCTCTAACCGTGTATTAAATTTGACTGTTTTCGTATTTTCAGAATGGCTATATTCCGGTCAAGTCCATCCTACACCACCAGGGAAAAAGGGGGATAAATAAAATTATAATTAATGCTCTGATTAATAAAAGAACAATTTGAACAAAGGCCTACATCAACGTGTGTTTTATTTTTCTACCCAATTTGTCAATTGTTTTTGTAAATAGAATGACTATGTTGATCGGTCAACATGTCTGTTTCCAAATGTGTTATCAGATATTGAAGGTTGAGAATTGATGTACAAACAATACCGCTAGAACAGGATTAGCTTAAAGGGTAAGTTTTATTGCACCAGGGCGATTATATCCTATAAAACCATTATCTTGAAACACAATTATTCATCTTACTATAAAAAGTAATATTTCGCGTCGGCCTAATTATGTTGCTGACATTTTACGTGGATTCGATGAGCGTAAGTGGACATTAAGTCTTTTTAAAAAATCAAGTTTTGGACCCAAACGACTCAAAAGTCTCAAATTCGGAGATGAGATCGAAACCAAAATTTAGCACACGTCAACATAGCATAACTAATGACATATTTTGAAAATAATATGGGCTATTTAGCGTTAAATCGGGGACTCAGATTTATTTAGATTCGTTTAATTGATACGGGTGCTTATAGCCTTACCTTATGATATGGGAAGTATACCGTCCCATCATACAATGTTAAGAACAGATATGATTCCTCTGGAACTGCGCTTCAACACAATAACGATTCAGGCTACAAATGGGATCGATTTATAGATGGAATTTATCCTAATACAAATATAGCGGATAATGCAGGCAGATATTCGCGATGCATGATGGTCGGCAACTCGATTTTTACTTAGATGTGACTGGTCTGATCCAACGGCCAATCATTATTGAATACATTGTATTGCACAAATTGTTAAAATTAGTTTTCTGCGGTGTTGTGTGTATGTTTAATATTTGTATTATTGTAATGATACACATCATTTAGTTTCTGCAGATATAGTTTGAAGATTTAAGTAAGAGTAAGACAACTGTAGCATTAGTAAATATGTTCATACAGAGGCATATACCCGTTTATCTTCGTAACCTTGATTCACCGACCAGAAATAGAACAAACTAGGTGCAGTTTATTTGTAGCATATTACTTTAATATGCAGAAACAATTGGGCCAGCAATATCACTGTGATGTCAATACACATTTGGGTTCTAGTAAAAGAGATGTATTCACACTTAAGCGAAGAATTAGGCACGAATATCGAATATTATTTTGTGTTGTTTTGATAAATGTTGATATGGCAATTCATTAAACATAATTAATATCGCTCACTTTGTGGTTTTCATCCTCACTTTACACCGGTTGTTTCTGTTTGAAGAAAATAATCCAGAACGTTATGAGAAGCTAACACAAGCTCAACACAAGTTTTAAATTATGTGTTATCGGTATAGCAACCATTGCGTAGGCTATGTTTTTGGTATATCTTGTTCTTTCATAGGAATTTGTCTCATTTTGTTTGGTTCTAGTTATCTGATCGCTAATGAAGAGCACACTCTTGCTGAAACTGTAAGCATAGCTCACGAAAAGGCAATGCTTGTCAACTTAATTAGAAAAAATTCAATACATCACAACAGGAGGATGGTACGTGAGAGTTGAAATCATATCGTTCTGCTCAATGTATAACGTGTTGATAATATCACTTATTGCTATTTTACTATGTTCGATTTGATCATTTTCCCACGAGAAGCAACACAGCCAGCATCAAATACAAGTAAGGACAATCTCTTCAAATATATTCTGATACTTAGACTAACGTATAATCTAAACTGAACAAAATAGCAGTTTGTCAGTATCTTGATTACTTACTTTATATATATATATATATATATATATATACAATATTATTAATTGTTCATTAACTATTACCATGATTATAGTATCATAGGCGTAAACCATGTGAACGCAAATAACACTGATGGATCAGAAAAACAGGGACAAGAGAAAACTCATATTCTGGAATCTTCAACCAAACCATCAATGGCCGATATGTTAGGTAATGGAGCTAATTTCGAGCAACACACTTTACATATAAAAGTATGGAGTCAATTTGATCTCGAATCATGACCCATCCATCGTAAATCCAAATATTTTGTCTAGGTAATGCAGCTGCTTAACAGGAAAATGTTGTACATATTCAAAATGAATTGATCAGGTGTTGATCGGTATGACGTCATCCTCAGCTCTCCTTTATTTCCCAGGGACTAAATATCTAAACTCCAATTGGTCAATATATGATTACAGAGAATACTTAGTCATTCCAGAGATAACATACTGCAATGATGCGGAACAAGTGTGTGTTAAACTAGGAGGAAACCTGGCATCAATCAGAAGCAAAGAACAAAACAGTCACATTAAAGGTCAGTTAAGGGTTTCCATTACTGATTTTTACACTGTGGAACAGCATTCAATTATTAATTTAATAATTAATATCTAAACATATTTTCTTAATTCTAGGGGAAGCTCTAAAAGCTGGAGTGGACGTGAGGGTTGGTGCAAAGAGAAATGAAGAAAGCAGAGCATTTACTTGGCCAGACAGAACTAACACAAGCAATTTCGAGGATTGGGTCCCAGGTGTCAGACTTTTTAGGATCATTTCATTTAACGCTAATAATACTGGCACAATGAGTATCAGCTACGCGATAAATTCATTTTTTGATTAGCATTGATTCAAATATGAACAAATTCCATTCTTCGTTACAATTCCAATGTATCACACTTAATGGAAACTAATTATAGCGATATCCATTCCTCTAACTGTTAAGGCCCATTGTTAAGTCATTATATGCCTACGTTTGGTTCGCTCGAGTCCAATATGGAGGTTAATACCGGACGTTGGAATGACGCTAACTGTCACGTTGGGAAACTCAAATTTGGCTGTGTAAACCAAGGTCAGACACAAGTTATCAAGGTCGAATATGCAATATATCCACTCAAATTTTAATCTTATGTTTGAACTTGTGTATGGTCATCACCACTGTCTTTGTAAGGTGATGCCTGTGATGGTGCTCATTGGAATCAGATCGGCAATGATCGATGCGTTTGGGTTGATGAATACGAACACACCTGGACAAATGTTAAGCAAATATGCCAAAATCATGGAGCTGCCCTTTCTCGACAAATAGAAGACGTCATTGCTATATGTGAGTCCTCAAAACAAACAGTAATAGGTAAGGCCATATAAAATTAATAAGTTGTTTCTCAGGCCCCGCCCGCATGGGCCTGAGACCCCCCGCCCCCC
>JAXGGS010145531.1:0-18249 GCA_035585475.1 Armandia brevis
CGATGGACAAAATAGAAATATTTGAGAAGTCTGCATATGACAATATGTCATCACGAAATAGTGTATGCACACTTCTAACAATACTTTATTGGCTAGGACTTATTCACCCTAGTCATTAAAACTGTATCTACTGAATATTCTTCATACACACATCGCATACAGTAGTTAGTTCAATAATCGTGCAGTTGTCTAGTCTATACATACTTTGAAATTCTGCTACGATATGTTTCTATAAGCTGTGGTAATGGTTGCTTTACATGTCGGGATGGTGTGAATATGTTTATGAATTTGTGCATTAAAAGTGTTTTGCATAGTATGAAATAAACTGGTTTAGGATGACGTGTATGGGTTCCTTACGGTCATTAACCATTTACAGATTGCTTTGGACCTGACATTGAGCCCTGGTGTAAGAAGATCACCCCAAGAGAGTGCTATAATGAGATGCATAGCTGCTGCGCAACCTGCAAAACACATAACACCAATATCGCAGGTCGGTGAACTTACTCATATCATACCTGAATGATACATTTAGCTACGTTGATCTAAACATTTTAAACAGGCAATACATTCTAAAAATCGTGTCTGACTAAATATCATTATTATAGGTTGCCCTTATGGAGACAGAGCCAACTGGTGCGGCAAATACGTGTCAACAACAGTTGGCGCTTGCGCAGATGAGAACGTGTTCCACCAGTGCTGCCAAACCTGTGCAATGTTGACATAGTTGTGCTCCTGATGACACGTATAAAACTAAAACGGCAAATTATACGAGTATTCAATGGATGTACGCATGCTGGGTCATTAAAGTGAACTATGTAAAACAGAATAATCAATTAATTGATTTTGTCAGCAGGACTGATCAAATCATAGAGATGGGTACGAAATAGGGCTCATCCCACAAAAAAGTATGTTCGTCTAGCATCTTAATTAGTCGCTCCTTAATCGAAACGCTTAATCGATATTAAATAACAATTTAGTAATCATAATACCGCCCCTTGCGACGCATTGTATTTGTAAACTGGTTCAAGTGTTCAATAATAAAAACTTATCTGATTCTGTCTTTGTCGCGTACGTGTAAGATTTCGGTGTTGGACTCACCTAAGCTTTAAATGGTTGTTGATAAACCATAACAAAGTAGATTCTTACTGCTGAAGGACTTCCCGATCAATTCTGGTATTCAGTCCTTTCAATTATATTATTTGAGAAGGGACTTTCTTACCAGCAAATGTACACATGCAGAACAGTTATATGCAAAGATAAATAACGCTTGATCGATATCCCATATCCTTATCCTTCCTGCCTTCCACATCCGGTCTATATAAATCTTTTCAACCAGGATATTTGAGTCTCGATTGATGTATTAAAGTAGGCAGAATTCTATAATCAGTATCTGCCGCTCTATGTCACCGTAACATAATGTCAGATAAAACAAATGGCCGTGAGCGTAAACATGAAAAGTGCATTCAGTATATAACTATCTAGAGATCTTATACAAATAGACAGACATCATAATTGAAAGTTGCCAGAATGTTTCCTTTTATCAACAACGCATATAACTGGATTATATGGATATGCATACAGGAAATCACGTCAGGTAATACTATCAATTGGGGTCATTTATTTTGTCAAACATCTGATTAAACAAAATTTATAATTACTGTCGATAACCATTTATGACTTCATATTAAAGGTATCATCACTGAGGAGAAATATATTCACAAAATGCTGTTTAAAGATTATGATTTAACTATTAGACCGAAGCGAAACTATTCTGCTCCCATAGTAATACACATGGACACCACATTGCACAAACTGATTGAATTGGTGAGCTTGAATTATTAGACCTTTTGCGTACATCAAATATAATCACACATTATGCGTCACCAATGGTTGACTTGGATTAAATGCAGGATGAATCAAAGGATGTGCTGTATACAACAATGCAGTTTTCAATGGTACGAACAAATAAAGGTTACCAGTTTATAGATATGATATAGGCCACCGTCGTAATTCCACTAATTTAGCTGTTATTTGTAAATTTCACAGTACTGGAAAGATGATTATTTGACCTGGGATACATCTCAGACTAGCAACATATGGTACTTCTCTTCAACACCTAACAAAGTGTGGACTCCATCGTTCGACATAGTTAACGAGTATGACCAACAATATCTTGCTAATAATGTCATCCCAAACTATCAAGCTCAAGTAACCTTAATTCAATTATTTACGTAAATATTAACCAATATCTAGTATATATTTAGTATTTGCTTTACAGTATCAGTGGGCAGTCCATCATGCCTTCAGACAAGCTAGTTGGAGTTCGGTCCGATGGCTCGGTCGCAACCACAGTAAAGGCTAACTTGGCAACTATTTGCTCAGTAAACCTAAGAAAGTTTCCCTTTGACACTCAAACATGTTTCATAAATGTAACGAATTACAACTTGAACACTTACATCAAAATGATTCCCGTATCAAATCGAGATGCAGGAGTTATAGAAACTAAGAGGAATACTGAGTGGTCAAATATACAAATATCTGAGAGGGTAGTGGAAAGGATTGCCTGCGAATCCACGTTAAATCTATGCTGGGGTGTTGACTACCTAGAATTTACAATTACAATGGACAGAAACGCCACATTTTACGTCATCTATCTTCTGATTCCTTCGATTCTGATGTCCCTGGTGTCCGTGCTGGTGTTTCTGGTGCCGCCTGAATCTGGTGAGAGAGTGGGGCTGAGTATCACCGTACTACTCTCATACACCGTGTTTATGTTAATGGTATCCGACGTGACACCTAGGGGAGGAGAAAATACCTCACTACTTGGTCAGTACCATTGCCTCACCTACCTTAATTCTGATTCTGTTCAAATCGTATCAGTCTTACTAATAATTTATCGTGGGAACTCATCATTTGACATACCACAGCTTCAAAGTGAGTTGAAACGGCGATGCTAACGCGCCACAAGAACACCCAATGACTGGAGCGCAATTTAATGTAGATTTTATCGATCATTTTTGTCAACTCAATAACTTCAACAGTTGTTTGTTATATCTTACGGTGCCAATTCGTGATCACATCTGATATTCTCATCTTCCAACAGTTTGTTTCATCACAGTGATGGAGTGTATGTCCGTATTCAACCTCATCTCGACAGTCATCATACTAAGGCTGTATTATACTGATGTAAAGAAGCCTCTTCCCACTATTCTCCAAACAATGATAGAAAGAAGAAACAGAATAGACAATTTGACCAGTGGCGCTGCCAATGCAAAGACAGAAGTCAAGGTGGACGAATTTGCACCCGAGGATATGCCTGATAGTTCTCGAGGTGAACACTGCGAATGGAAGTATGCGGCTAAAATGATTGACAGTTACACTGCATTATTTAGCTTGACATTCTTAATAATTACTGGGCTAGTTTTAGTCATAATGGTCATTGCATAAGCAGGATAGTTTTTATCGTAAATTGAAGTTATTATTGTATTGAATTGCCCATGAAACGGACCAAGAAACCGTTATCAATCAATTTTGATAATAGCGGTTTCGATTCTGACGATATTTGAAAAAAAAGTCACAAAACCTTTGCAAATCTAGGTCCACTTACGAACACATTATCTGGATGGCCTGGTTGATACACAGGATACTAGCATGAATAACTTACAATGCATTATGTTGTCTAGCAACAAGAAGGTAATCTATAATCTGGGCCATTTCCTAGAGAAAGCACTGTATTTACATAAGGTATTATTCTTGTAGATTATGGTTCAAACATGATTATTTAATCAGATGTGAAGCTATTGTGATATTATATTCATTGCACATTTAACATGTATTAACATTTTGTTACATTATATTTTTGTAAAAACCGGAGTGTTATACAATAAAACTTTTGAATTTGAATTTGAATTTGAATTTTGAATTTTGAATTTTGAATTTGAATTTGAATTTGAATTTGAATTTGAATTTGAATTTGAATTTGAGTATAGAACGATATTTGATTAACACCCCATATAAACCATGATTGGATACAAATGTTCAAATATAGTTAATGTCCTTCAATTGCATTGCTTGCATATAACCACGAGCTACCTGTGATCAATTGGTTCTGTTATTATTATCCTCATAGTTAATGAACAGCGGGTATTATACTGGTTATCACGAACATATATAGTACATAATATATCCATTACTTAGCTGTATATTTTCTCTAAATTACTACCAACTGCAAATAGTTCAAGTTCACGCTCGTGGGAAGGATAATACAATGACTAACACACTGTCGTATGAATGGTTAAGAAATTTTGCACATGTTAAGGAGAACGATTGATTTTATTAGTTGAGAATTGCACATGTAAAAGAGTGTTCGAATTCATGTATATAAAATATGATTCCACAGTTCTTTGTTTTTACAATCTAAATTTAAGCGTACAAACCAGATATCATTAACCTATGGTAATATGATGAAGGCAAACCCTCGGGCAGAGCAGACATATGGCAAACTGTTTATAATTCAAAATTGCTCAAATTGGGCAAGGTCATTTTACATGAGGCTGAGCTAATTATGGGTAGAGATGGAGGTTATTATTACGTCAAAGAGAACACTATTCGTATTGTTCCTGCATGACAGAAGGCACTGGCCCCATTGTCCTATTCATTTTTTCTGATTTCATTGTTTTGACTGTCTGGTTAGTCTAAAGCGCAGTATCTCATACTACCTGAAACATTTTCCGACATGTCAATATTTAAACAATACAATCTAAATTGCGCACAGGTCAGTCTATAACATCGCTGAGCTATACATCTGTGATGCACTCGGTGCTCATACGAAAAAAGATAAACCAATGGACCGTGTGCGACCACTAGACTTCACACAAAACATGTTCAAAAGTTGCTCTAAATCTCAATGATCGGAAGCATCTCAATCTAAATAACATAAAAGGTAGATGACGTACACGATATTGATTACATTTTACGCAAGCCAACTTACATATGTGTATTCATACTTGCCATGGTGGGCTATTAACCATCAAATGATTTCTCATAACAACAAGCTACAAGCAAATATGTGTATATGTCGTATTAATATTATCGACATTCTTTATTTGAATTCCTATTAGCTTTCCCTGCATGTTAGCAATCCATTACATGTGACTTCTGCTTCAATAATTATTAGTACCCCAACCACAATATGTTCTATTGATATATAGATATGTCGCCTGGTCAAGGTTCACCTGTTTGTACATAATCAATGCTGCAGTTGCTGAAACTGCATGTAGCTTGAGCGTCAGCTTCATGTCTCGAATTTACCAATGAGAGGTGGTCATGGCTTTCTGGAACTGTGTCGTCTTCCTTATTTTATTTGTTCATTTGCCTAGAAATACGTCAGGTATGTAAATTAAGGGGAAAAGGTTTGTTCTCATTTTTATTCACTCATCACTATTCAAACATGTTATTGTTCCGTTTTGATATGACAGCTATCATATCTGATGAAACCGATTTGCTTGCGCTGTTATTCAATGGGAATTATGATTCGTCTGCCAGACCTACACGAAACTACTCAATGCCAGTAACTATAAACATCGAGTCGGCTTTGCATAAAATGATAACTTTGGTAGGTGCTTAAAATAATAAGTTGCTACACTCCAAACCGCATTGCATTATTTAACGCCTATGTACTGGTTATTGTATAACTTCATATATAGATGCGTTAGTTTTGGATGTGTCTCCTTTTATGTGCGCAGTACGGGTGAAGTGTGCATTGGTTTATTAAGATATTGGATACTAAAACCTTCAGGGAACATTTGTTGAGGGTTGGAAATTGGTATCTTACCCCCAGTATTCACGCAGCTTACCCCCAGTATTCAAACCGCTTACCGCCGGTAAAAAGGCAGCTTACCCCAGGTATCCATGCAGCTTACCCCGGTATCCAGGCAGCTTACCCCCAGTAACCAGGCAGCTTACCCCCGGTAACCAGGCAGCCTATTCCTGGTTCCAGGCAGCTTACCCCCGGTAACCAGGCAGCTTACCCCCGGTAACCAGGCAGCTTACCCCCGGTAACCGGGCAGCTTACTGTTGAAGTTATTCTGGGTAAAATAACAAGATATTCTACGGAATACTTTATCAACGCGCGATCATGACGAAAGTAATACAACGTGCAAAGTGTTCGGAGGCTTTCTGCTAACTAAAGGTAACTTAAATTTTGAATAAGGGCGTTAGAGATCTGGCGGTTACTTCGGGGAATCACATGATAGAGATAACATGATCTCTGACCAATTACGTTAATCCGCCGGGAGTAACATCTGACCAGTGGGGGTCAATCAGGTGTGACCACATCGTGGTGCGGCAACCACGCCGTGACAAACACCGGACAACTAAATATGACATAAACAAAGACGCATACATGTTAAACAATACACAAACATTACAAAAATTGATGATACATTTTATTGTTCAACATTCTGTGTGTGTGTCACAGGGAGTGCAAGGGGCAGCAGGGTAACAGGGGCTCTGTGTGTGTTCCCGGGAACACTTTTTGTCACAGCAGACTCCTTGACACAGCCCTCTGACAAAAAAAATTGTCAGAAGGATTGCTGAATGAGCTGGGCTCTGTGTCATTGGGAGCGCGAGAGGCAGCAGGGTGTAACGGGGGCTCTTTGTGTGTGTCACCGGGAGCGCGAGGGGCAGCAGGGTAACGGGGGCTTTGTGTGTGTTCCTGGAGTGCGGGGGCAGCAGGGTAATGGTAACTAGGGGTGCAGTGTTTTTTGAAAAATCAAATATGCTTGTGATGTCAGGCAAAGTATGACGTATCACACGTGTCTCGAAAGCATGAGACGAGCTGGGCACATTCGGTGCGCTCTCCTCTCGTTTTGTAGAAGCTTCGATCTTGCTGTCTGAGCATACCGATATGGTTCTGGAATTTCGTGTACTCTGGGATCTGGCTGATCTGGTCATTTCTTTCTCTCGCTATCGGATTAGGAGTGTGCGGATTATCTTACGCGCTGCTGAACAGACGGAGAGATTTACCTCCCGGTCCATTGGGATGGCCAATTCTTGGTAACGTAATTGTCAACAGAATTATACGGCATCATAGGACATTTGATAGGATTGAGAAATACAAAATTAACTCAAAACAGGTGGTCAAAAGTATTAACTTTTGTTGGATTCGAGAAATTTGTTTCACTGTTGATATTAAACGGTATATTGAACCGAGGACCATGAGTTTGGTAATCGCCCGATGATGATTGTATAAATGATTGACAAGTTAACTTGATTTAGATCCTATAATTAAAGCCACTGTAAGGCTAGACTTGGTTGTTTAATCATACAGCAGGTCATTAGTATGTAAATATTACTGGACTGCAGACATATCCGCATTATCCACAGCGAGCAAGAACTCAAGATTGAAAACGCTACATATTGACCGGAGCGTGAATTTCAGTTTCACCAAAGTCATTTTACTGCGTCCTTCGTGCTGAGTCAATGTGCCCTATTTAAGTGTTCATAGTGGTCAAGCTTGAGTGATGTTCCATAGAGAGTCGGTACTATGTGCACCAGATGAACTTTAATACTGCCTTCTTTAATGGCGAGTTAAAAGAGGACATATATATGACCCCACACAAAGGATTCAGTGTTTCACGCAAATAGAAAATCGGTGATGATGCATAATTGCATTTCAAGATTGATTTTGATTGACTGCAATAAAAGACTGCTTATTGTGAACTAATACTCGTGTTCCTACAACTCCTAAACCTGGAAAACCAAGCTTATAAAACCTTCAATCGAGAAGAAGTACAGTTGCCTCTATCATTACTGATTTCACGACTCGGTGATATTCCGGAAGTTAGGAATATTATGAAATGCATTATTATCTGATGTAGCAGAATAAATCTCTTGACAATGACAATAACCGGGCGAGACCTGGATGACGAGTATGTAATTGATTTAGAAGTTCGCGTAAACTTTGAGTGCTAAAGCGTGTCAGATGTACAAATGATGCATATTCCGTTTCGACCTCTGAAACGAGCGCACATCATGCAATATCAATTAACAATGAAAGTCCTATCAGTGAGTCTGCTGAGTTGGTAATCATAACACACTGAATTACAC
Organism: Armandia brevis; assembly: GCA_035585475.1. Lineage (NCBI taxonomy): Eukaryota > Metazoa > Annelida > Polychaeta > Opheliidae > Armandia > Armandia brevis. Next base: position 8,110 of record JAXGGS010145531.1, read on the forward strand.
AATATGGGTGCGACCGAACCAGCATTTTACGCTGACTCTTTCATTATATGTAGTGAACGTGACTGAAAATGTCCAGTAATTGTTACAGGAGGTGTCATAATGTAATTTAAAAACCTGCATCACAGAGGAACTGATGTCCGGTTACATCCTGGTATAGTTTTAGATACATGGGTGTTGATAAGACTGATTAAGTTCTAGCTTTTTTCACCTGCGCCGCGGATGTAAAAGGGCGTCTATGTAGCATCAAAGCACGTAATACCACACCCATGATACCCCCCCCCCCTTTACTCAATCACCCTTTCCCTTAACTTCACGGAGGTAGTAATCCACTGAATCACACACGTACAACCCCTTGAGACAATCCCTCAATGCATGAAGACACCTATTAAGGGACTGCCCCTCCCCCGTTCACGGCAACCCCGGACCCCTTCCCTGTCGCCGCTTAAAACACTTGTCACTTTTACAATTACAAACGCCAATTACATTTTGCCTTTGCCTTATCTGTCCTTTTACCTGACACATGAGTCAGTTCCTGGATGAGTCTAGGTAATGACATTTGCTTCTCATTAAACTCATTTACTTGATGAATGCTGGTGCACTTGATTCTTGGAACTGCCTATGCAAACATTCCCAGCTCTGATCATGCTGTTCCCGAATCATGCAGATGCGACACAGAATACGTCATAGACAGGCGCATAAATGTACGTTTCACTCCCACAGGAGCACCGGTTAAATTTCTATATAAAGATGGACACCGGTTCTTGCATAACTCATTAAAACAGAACTCCTAGATAGTGTATTTGTTAAATGACGATACATACGAAGTTCATTGTCGAAATCGGAATCGTTGATACAATCAATGCATCCATAGAAATGTCATACATTCGAATATTTCTGGGTTTACAGTTCTTGGGCAGGTTTGGCAGCATAGCAGGTCAACATACATCAGGTAACAATATTAAATTTGTTTAGATTCAATCAATTGATACAATATCGCTATGACATTAATCATTACTCCCATCAATATAGTAAATATGAATGAAACGGAACTAAGTACTCAGGCATCAAAACAAGCCCCCATAGAAGATCATGAAATAGATCGTATACGGTTGATCATGTTGATGGACCACATAGATCTAATAACATTGGAATGCTATGAATTTGCCCAAAATTTCCTTGGTGAAAGATACTCCAGAGCTATTGGACGTTGTATATGCCATATCACATGCTACTGGCGGGAAAGGAACACAATGGAAAAGAAACTTTATGACAAGGCAATCGCCGCCATGAATCACAAAGAGAAAATTCAGATGGCATCATACTTGACAGTCTACTCGTGTATAGCTGTGGTTGGCTCTATTGGTGAGAAACCCTATTGTTCTATATAAATGTATGTCAGTGTACGGATTGTTTCATAAAGCCTTATTATACAATACACATAGTGCTAACCAAACCATCGGCATTATTGTTTGTAATAGTATATAACTGTTAATGATTTTTGTTTAACAGGGAACGGACTAGTTGTAATTACGGTTTTGAAGTTTATGGGAAGGTTAACAGTAACAAATCTACTGATAGCATCAATGGCGGCATCTGATCTTATTTGTTCTGCAGTTTGCGTTCCTATACAGGTGCGTCAATCGATCAATAAGCTGGCTACATGATAAGATTTACAACATTCTGTGCATCATATAATAATTATTTTAAAACACATTGAGACATGCATTAAGATATACTGCTAAATATTCTGACGATTTTATCAAGCAATCTGAATTTGGAATTAATTCATTATCAAGCAAACTGAATTTGGAATTAATTCATTATCATGCTATGAATTGAATCTCGGGAGGAATGAATGTTTCTCTCCAGATATTCGTATTTTTTGTGAATGACGGTCAATGGTTCTTTGGCATGGCGGGGAATGTTTCTTGCTTTTTAGTATATTACGTGTACGCTGTGTCTCTAATGTGTTCTGTCTACTCGATGACATTCATGAACGTGGAGAGGTATGCTAATACGTACATTAAGTTGACAACTTTCGGGTGGTAATTTAAAATTTATTGATAGGTTTAATGAATGCATCAGATATGATAAAAGGAACAGTCTTCTGATTTCATTTTAAAGATGTCTGGTAATTTGTTTCCCGCTGAAGTCAAAATCTCTATGTACGGTAGGAAATACGAAGAAAGCAATTTTATCCACCTGGATATTTGCAGCTCTAATATCCATACCAATAATCGCTACAGGAGTGGTAAGACTTGTAACATATTTCATTACAACATTATAGTAACAGTTAAATAGTTAATATTGCCATACGACGTATGTTTGGGCTTCGCTTTGCGCAAGGCATTGCCTAATTATATTGCGGTGATGTTTGGTCATGTAAACAGATTGAGAAGAGTTCGGTATCAGGCCTAGCTTTCACTATATTACCTATCTTAATATTACTTATCTTAATGAATTAAACAGAGTTGTTGTACAATTGCTGACAATGTATATCCTTTTGTTGAGTGTGATTCCTTTACAGTACATTTAGTGTACATTGCAGAATTTTTTTCTTGGAACTTCACCAACTGGCTATTTCACAACATGTAATTTCTTGAACTTTGTTGGACCCTCATCAGAATCCAGGATATCAGCAACATTACTTTTACTGTTCGGGTTCGTGTTCCCAGCCTTGATAATAGGAGGGAGCTACATTGGTATTTCAAAGTCTATAATGAAAAGTATCAAACAGGCAAATGAGATGAAAAGTGACAGGTTATATTTTTTTTAACATAATGTCTATTGTTATAATTCAAGAAATTTGATCAACAAAGTCATACCTTCAGAATTGTAATTCTAATTTAAATGCAATGCTGATTATTTCAGTGACAAAGGCGATGACATACAAGAGAGAATAAAGGTATACTGCTGATTAATGCTAAAAGAAAAGAAAGAAAATAATCGATTTCCTGCTCACCTTGCCCTCAAAAGGACGTAGAATGAATCGGTTAAAAAGCTGTTGTACTTGAGTCATATGCTGAAGCATGATATTCCTTTGTTACAGGTTGTTAAACTATTGGTGGTAATGTTCATGGTTTATCTGATGACCTGGGGGCCTCTCATCATTCAGACGGTTTTGACACATTTCGTTGTTATAGACAGCCAGATGATGTTCAACTATTTTGAACTCGTAAACATAACGCAGATTCTTACCTATGCAAACAGTTGTTTGAATCCGATCTTATACTCATTGATATCAAAGTAAGTTCACATTTGGGTAATCATAATTCAAAATGCACTTAAGTTGTGTAAATCAAACCACACGAAATATAGACTTTATTTTCATTCAGACAATTTCGGACTGGTTTCTTCAAAGCTTTAACAGGAAGAAAGGTGGATTCTGGAAAATCGACAATGGTTTCCAGCAGCAGAACGAGTAGGACTAATATAAAATCAGTTACTGAAACGGAATAATTTGGAAACTGAATATCAAACATTCATTTAAACATTTGGAGGAAAAACAATAAACAAATTGTTGAGAAGTTTGAACTATATCTATTGTTATCAATATCATATTCGTAAAAATAGGCATATTTCAGTCCCTGTTAAAATCACAACTGATATAATTAGATTATATTAGATAATAAGATGTTTATTCTACATGTATGCGTATGTTGTGAAATGTACATGGAAATAAAGCTATATTCCGTGATGACTATGTATTGGCTCCTTCGCTTTCTTAACCAATTTAGATATTATTTACCAGTTCACATATACTGCATAAATATATGATCGTTTGTACAGCGGCAATATCTACAGTTATATATGAATCATCACTTCAAGCTATACATGCATTTGGGATCAACATTGATCCTATTAAATCTCATTCCGCATCCCGGACACTATATAGCTGTTTATTTCATAATATTTGACCGTAAGGTGTATTGTTTAACAGGAAACGGACTGAACACGAAGTTCAACGTTAAAGAAAATTGCCGGTCAATATAAAAAGAATGAAACATACAACTTTCATTACATGAGGATACAATAATTTTTCGCATTTGTCATTGATTCATCCATATGTAATACATCAGCAGTCAGAAACTGCATTTATCAGAAACAGTTATTCGGGTTTCATATGCGCACATACCCAGTGCATCGTTTTCATAATGAGCTACGCGTCAAAGACACTGAACTATCATGGAGCCAAGTCGCATTATCGCTACCCTATCGATGATATGTTGACGGTTATATCTGTGGAGTTTAGGTTAAATAGAAGGAGGAAGGAACGTATATCAATAATTTAATTGAGTGATTACCAGATCCAGATAGTCGTGTACCAGATTTTCAAGATCTGAGGAAGGAGTGCGAGATCGTGTTTTACCAGTGACTACTCATAGGCCAGGTCATCCAAGACCTCTGGACGTCACGGCATTATTCTGTAAACGTATAAAATCCCCGACTCCTACACCCCAACCCCTTATGACTGTTTTACATACTATGCCGATGATTATACTGGACTCAGTCCGTCACGCGTATACTTTCCTCTTAGGGGTGGAGGTGCAACCCTTGGCACTTGCTCTTATCTGCATCAACGCAAATTTCAGGAATCAGATTCACATATTGCATGTATGTCGATCTCACTGTTGACGTTCGCATATCAAACCCTGTTGAACTGGTAGTTCTTCTTGCTCTCAGTAAAATGCATTTTTCAGAGAATATGGTCGTTTCCAACTGAAATTCGCCCCTTTGAAACATAAAGAATATACCTGCTGTAACAATGTTTATTCAGATTTGTCTCGATTTAGTCATCTACATGTGATTCAATTGCCAGTAACATACTCAAGAAACTATATTAGTTAATACAGTGCCACTGCTTGATACGATCGTAGATTTACCACTATTGCTCTTCCTGCCCGTCAAAGCTCTAAAGAACCCAGTCCTAAATTGCCTGAATTGAAAATAGTATCAATGATTTACACTTGGTCAGCTTTTTCACCAGATTTATTCCGTTTGAAATCACATGATGATATAACTGCGATCCTCACTTTGATACTAATGCATACAATATAGGATTCAAACAGCTGTTAGTGTAGGTTAGAATCTGTGTGATGTTCACAAGGTCGGTATAGTTCTCACTCGAAAGCATTTCACCAATAACTTTCTTATAGAATGTCTGCACCAGAAGTGGTCCCCACGTCATCAAAAATACCATAAACATAACTATCAACAGATTAACAACCTGCAAAATCAACGATGAAAGAGATCTAATAATACGTCTGGATTATGTGAGTTTAAATTACAAAGTGGTGGCACATAGAATACCTTTCTTCTTTCCTTCAGATCATCCCTCTTCTCGCTAAAAAAGAATGAAATCGGTCTAATGCAACACCAACATGAATCACATGAAATCGAATACGCATATTTCCTGCATTTATAGGTAGTGACTTATCGAGTTCTATGTTACTGTATGGTACAAATCAATTGTTATGCACGAATAACCTGTCTCCCTGCATCTCTTTAGCTTTTCTGATACTCTTGAGTATGGTTACGGTAATACCAGTGTGACTAGCTCCTATTACGACTGTGGGAAATATAAAACCGAAGAAGAAAAGCATTGATGCTGATATTTTTGTCATTTCAGTGCCGGGTCCAAAGGAGAGAAAACGGCATGCCGTGAACATCTCGAAGTTTGTTACTTTGGTACTAAAAGTCTGAAACGTGATAATTTATGACTATTAATTACTCAACCATTATCAAGAGAAGGTACAATTTAGCCAGACAATCACTAGGATTAATTATTAAACAAATCATACCACTCCTGTTGCAATGATTGGAATGGAAATTGATGCGGCAAATAGCCAAGTGGTTAAGACTGCTTTCTTTGTACAGTAATATTATTCATGATGAATTATTCAGGTAGTATAACTTAATTAGTTGGTTACTTATCTCCTATGGAAGTATATTACCATAGAGGAATCATTATTGTAAGCAGTACTATGCTAACCTAGCCGATTGGCTTGGGCAATAAAGATTTTTGTCAAACTGTCAAACTGTCAAACTGTCAAACTTTGTATTCCCCACTGAACACACAGATTTGGACTTCAGGGGAAAACATATGATCAGGAATCTGAAAACACATCATACCCATGTGAAATACGTTGACTTATAAATCTAACTGGATAGAAATACAAAATGAATAGGAGAAAGCTCTAATGCAGCCGTGTTCATGCAAACAGGAATCATGCCGACCCCTTTCCGGGCATTCGCTGGTTTACTTTCGCCCTAAATGAGTGCGGATTTTGTTTTTTTGGCTGGCGTTTTGTGTTGAAACATTTTTGGAGATAGTATAATCAGTTCAACCAACACTTCAGCCTCGGTTAAAGCAACTCGATTACGATTTGAAAATATTGTCAGACTACAAACCCCGTAAATATTGTTTTGTAAAATACTAGCAATGTTCTTTCGGAAAGATCGATGTGTTTTGCCGGGGAATTTCACAGTGAAAAATGTTATGCAGTAAAAGTAATTTGTATAATTCACCCTCTCGACTAACCAAAATAAATATCGTACGCGGTTGAACACGATGGATGAATTGGGAATTATTATTGACAAATTAGCAATTATCTAAGATAATGGTGCTGAAGTAAGGGCAGTCTACATGGAAAGGAAATCGAAAAGCAAATCTTAAAACGTTATTAATTATTAAATGGCCAATGATGATTTGGGGACGATGCTACGCAAGTAAAATAGCGATTAGGGCTGCAAATTAAGCAGATTTTAACATGTATATACCTCTCGATATTCATGCAGATCATTGAGTACACAGAACACATAAGCGATACGGCATATATGTAATGCATCATGTAACACGAAACAAGCCCTTTTGTACCACTCCACCAGCTACCTTTTCGTATCAGATATGTTAATATCTAAAACATACAGCAACGTCAATTGTCTAAATTCGTGATAATACGCGCTTTTTCAATTGTTGTTAAACAATTGGAGATACAGTGTATTCATGAAATCAAATTTCAGATGATCTTACATACGTGGATAGGAACACAAACGGCACTAGTCATGAAATCAGACGTCGACATGGAAACGATAAGAACGTTTGTCACAGTCATACGGTCCATGAACTTGGTTATCGTTATCACTACCAGACCATTTCCTGGATTGCGGTATTCTCAGTTTGAGGTCGCAGAGGATATGTGAATCATACAATGTATCAGTGATTTAAAATTAATATGGATATCAATTTTGATAAATTTATATGTTATCTAACGCCACTTACCTAGAATACCCACTATTCCAATTGCCGTATATACTGTCCTATACGAAATATTTTTTATTCTTTGTTTTCGAATATCTGCCGCCAATGCTCGGTCAAACACCATTTTTTCTAATTCATTTCTCTCCCGCCAAAAGCATGTGAAGTGACAAACACAGAGACGTATATATAAATTATCTTCCTTTAATAAACTACTAATAAATGCATGACACTGTACTGAAAACATGTCAACCCCTTCCATGTATACTCTCAATCTTAATTTGTCGACTTCATGGTCTCTTATTGGTGGTATGATTGATTGTGAGATGATCTCGAGATGGGTAGGATAATCTATATTCCAAATACAGATACATGATACTGGGAGGAATATTGTTTAAACAAAATTATTCAATTTGCCAAAGCTCTTTAAATGTCAGTTAGATACTTCAATAAAATATAAAACTTCCTACCTGACACGTTCTGGCCACAAGCCGGGCGTAGTCCGCTTAATAGTATCAAGATGTAAGGAAAAACATCCACCAAACCCATATTTGTGACCATCGCTTTCACAACTTGGCGTCGGACCTTCAAGGTGTAACACAAATTGTCTTCTGCAAGTGATGCTGTCATATATGCACATATATATATATATATATATATATATATCAGGATATGTAGCCATTACGCGCAAGTCTTGATGCAACCCAAATTACACTTCAATGTGTGCATGCATGGAATACTTATGTAACGAGACGGGCGCGCACAGCTTGGCTCATATATACGGACAATAGAAAAATACAGCACATATGTTTCCTGAGGTCACAAGTGATGCCTAATGCAAGAATGATGTGACAACCCTGTTCATAAGTAACAACAAGGGAATGCACTAAAATGATCTAGAAATATGTAACAAAGATTTAACTCCATGTTCAAATATTAACATGATTAACTAATTTACAAGTTAAGCTCCCTTCATGTATAACAAATGTTTCATTTACCACTTCTTTCTCCAAAACTATCCGGTTCATCTCTAAACTGCCATTAATATACATTTACAGGTTTTAGGAAAACTGTGAGTTGTGCTCAAGATAAATTTTATATTAGAATACTATGCGACACAACCAAGAAGCGTGTCAGACGAACGGAACTCAGCCCCGTCTGGCCTGAAGTGTCCAATGGCCCTCAAGCGAGCGGCAGAGGAAGCCGAAGGTTCCAAGGGACTCGAGACCGAGCAGGGAGCGAATGTCTGTCCGCCACCTTCGGGACCCACCAAGCCCACAATAATCGAGAAGGCCTTAGAATGCATCATATTCAGGCTGGACAGCCTAGAAACGAAGAAAACTGAGAAAACCGTCCACGCTTCGACACCTCAGATGACGATGATCTAGACTCAGACAGTTCCAGCCGGGAGGACAAGGACGACTTCGACTCGGACCACGGCAAGCGCAAACGACGGGCCAAAAAGAGCAAAAGAAAAAAGAAATTCGAAAAATCTGGTATCCTGCGCGTCCGGGGCCGCCACCTGAAAAACCGCTTTAAGTGGCCGCAGGAGCGCATCATGAGGAAGGGCGGGTACACACCAGGCTGGGTCGAGATCTCGGCTGCCGAACTCTTCCTAGGAGTGCTGCGGATGGCAACATTAAAGATATATCTTCGGTATTCTGATACAGGCTTATGACAATACCCCAGCGAATTCTAAACTGCCCATACAGATAAAGAAATACATCAGCATACGATTAAATAACATTCCTTTAAAATGACTCTTTTCATTATGCATATCAGGGAGAAGACGAAATCAATGGCGAGTTAAATGTCGAGCGCAAAAGGGTGTGAATTGTGCAAGTAATACACGTTCAGTTTTCACTTCTGAAACGAGTGCACACCAATTTTAATCAACAATGAGTCTGATTAGTTGGTTGGTATTAATAACACACCGTATTACACAATATGGGTGCGACCGAATCAGAATTTTACGCTGTATCTTTCATGATATGTAGTGAAAGTGACTAATAATTTTCTCGTATTGTTACACGCGGAATTTTTTAGTTTTCCTTTGGCATTTAAAAAAGTAAGCCTATGACTTCAGAATAGAATGTAAGATGTCAAGCATATCGGAAAACGCATCATGTTACCGGGCTAGTTAGCGCTTAACATCTACGTCTATTATTTATAATATATATATACATAAAGAGGGATATTTCTTCTCGGATAACGGACACAGATGGTGGATGCCATTCGGTTATTACTTCGCTTCGCTTGACACCGGACTAATAATTTTAAAGAAGCTTCGGTGTTGCCTTACTGTGTGAACATAGCGATATGGTTCTGGAATTTCGTGTACTCAGTATGGCCCGGGATTTGGCGGATCTGCTCATTTCCTTCTCGAAGGAGCATAAGACGTCGCTCGCTATCGGATTAGGAGTGTTCGGATTATCCTACGCGCTGCTGAACAGACGGAGAGATTTACCTCCTGGTCCTGTGGGATGGCCAATTATAGGTAACTACGCGAAAGTTCACACATCTCGTAACGCACTCTACATACATGTACATGTATTCACGAAATATAATTATAATACGCGTTCAGTTCATTAATTGATCAGATAAGGTGAAACGCATTGTAATCTTATAACATTATATAGATATTTACTTTGATTCGTCCAAACGTCATATCGGTTGTGCCCGAATTTTAGAATCTATACATGGAGGTGTATTTGAATATTTTCCTCCACCCATAACGCACCAATTATGGGGTCACGGACATCATAAACATGCACGAAACCATGTCCCGTCAAAATACATCACGCGTTCTCACTTTTAAAAAGCGTCACGGATGGGGGCATTGGTTACATATATAATTATAACTATAACTATACACATATAAC
>JAXGGS010145864.1:0-14951 GCA_035585475.1 Armandia brevis
TATGCCTATGAATCATATGATGTGATTTTTCAGTTGTTAAGCATGAAATGGTACCCCTTTCACCCTGGAGTGTATACATATTAACGCATCGATTAGAGCATAGCACGTGTTTATCCGCTAAGATATATATATACGAAAACCAAGGACATATCGGAAACATTTGAATTAGAGTTCTTATTTTAATTTTTAAGTGTATCTATTCTGCAAATGCCATATCAACGTTCCATTCTGTAGCCTACTCAGAGATGCACAGCATTAATATTATGACATTTGAAAAAGGTGTTATGTGTCACCTTCAAATTTGCTCATTCTACAGTTACGTATTTAACATTAGATATGGTCAACATTCTGCTTCACTCAGATACATACTTGATACATATTTACATATCACAAATAATTGTTCAATAAACAGACCTGCCATACGTCTGTTGAAATCAAGAACAGATTCCGTTTATAACCAATAAAGAGTAAAAGAATTAGCTTACAATGATGGCACCCTGACCATTAACCCTTTAGAAATCACTACATATTTGCTTGACAACTCTAGTTCGAGCAGCTCAATTGTAGTTGACGGCACCCAGCACCGTGACAACAATATCGACCTCATCGATAAATCACCGAAACTTGAATGGTAAAGCTGGAGGAAGTGGACCAGGATTATAGATTCGGTCAATGGCGCTAAATGAATGGTTTATTTAGTTACATTATGCTAGGAGACTACCTCCTAGATATGTCTCCCCGGCGTGCTCCCTTGACTGTGAATGGTTGATTCGCCATATGTAGTTTACTTTACGTTTATTGTTGCCGATAAATTAAAAGAAATCGAAGGCGCAAGTAATACCGATTATAGAGAGTTTGGCTAATAGGTTGCCCCCCCTGACGGTGATATTAATTTACTTATTATATTTATCAAAACACATGTAAATGAATAGCCGTCAAATTATCGTACTGCTCCGATCTGAGGGGGGAAACACCATCCTCATCGGGAATTTCATATTGTGTTGAGCGTGATGATAAAACCGATGCTACAAGATGTATGTTGTCTCCTTGCGACTGGTGCACACATAGTGAAAAGCTGCATCATCATCATGATCCATCCGATTTATTTACACCTGAATCAGCACCGGACAACTGGCAAAAACAATTATCAGGAATGTGCCTCATCCATCAGACTCCAGGAACTAAACAATTCTGTGTTCTTCGAGAACTTGATCTAAACATCTTGAATGAGCCGGCCCATTTTGTCAAGTTACCGCCAGTTATGTCCATATTCACGGCATTTTAACTGTAATTATTGTTTCTCGTAATTAAGGAAAACTATGCAGCACTCGTAAAACGCGAGTAAAAGACGAGAATGTCGCTCTTTATTGCTGACATTCACCATTTTTAGCGAATTTTCTCATTTTAGCAAAAATTGAGCGCTGCGGCTTCTTATAACAAGGAACGTGACAGCAACCAATTTCAACACACCTGTCTCGAGCGCGCAGCACATACATATCAGTCACGCCAGTGCCTCTTTGATGACATTCGGAAATTCGGTTAAATGTAAAACTCGGATCGACCATCAACGGACAACTTACGATTTAACCTTCTGTCCAACGTATTCTCAGAAAATGTCACTGAAGTCAATTAGCTGAGATTACTCGGTATGAGTTCAGAAGGACACTCGCAAATTAGTGTGCTATGTTGTTACATTGTCATCCAAAGGGTATTTCCGAGCAAATATCCGAAACTTGCCGTGGTATATGAACGATATAAGGCAAGACTAAGCGCGATGCTAGATAGCTCTGAGGGTGTTTTCGTGCTCTGTTTTAAATGCAGGTGTCAGATGTACACCACGCATTCCTGTTATACCGGCAGATCCACACGAGCTGGCCAGCCACCTAATCTGCAGAAGCACCTGCGCGCAAATCACTGATCAGCCTAAATAACTCACCTGTTTGTTGTCTCTCATCCTCTGAATAATGATCAAGTAATTATCGAATGACGTAATATACAGGTACGTCCTTGTGTAAACCACAAACGTCTCCTTCAACCGAGTACCTCTCATCGAAGTGAACACAAAAGAGCTGGGCGTGTTCGCCGGTACACGCGGTCACACCGCTCGATCAGCCCTCGTACTCGCATTTAATCTGGGCGACCACGCGCCCCGTCTCGCTAAAGAGCTCGTGTCAAGCTGCAGACACACGACAGGAGTTCCTCCGTTCAGCTTCCGCAACAGTGCTCAGCTGCCGCATCAGGGCTTAGCTACACTTGCTCCGTTTGTCGCACGGGTGTGATACGGAAGCTCGGCTGACGAGAGCTTATGAACAAATAGATTAATGCTGCCCAAAGTAGGTAATGATAGGCAATTGGCGCACGACACAGGTACATGTCATATGTTTATAAATATACCAAACATTCATTTCCTTTTCCCTGAAGCATTACCGAATCATAATTGGTTGAGGAACGGATCGACCTTCATGCCGCCTAATTGCTGGCCGCATTAGTTACGCCAAAATAAAATATGCACATATTTGTACATATTCCGGTTCTACTTCTGGTAGTAAATCTCCATTGACTGTCCAGTATAGATTGACGTCATATCAAATGTGGACGTGTTTACTGCTAATGGCACCATGGATCTTTCGAATGGAGATGTACGGAGCGGGCCTTGGGTTATATGTTGGAATCATATTAGAAGAAATACATCGTGCAGGCGAAGGTTGATGAAACGACACAATATTGCTCTTATGTCTAATTACTTTGGGTCGACCTTCCATCCTCTAATGTTATTGTCAATAATAGGTGGTAGAATAGGTTTTCATTTCATTTGGAATCCCCGACATCTTCAAGGTTGCACATGTAATTAGTTTTGTATTTTTATATGCAGCTGGATTGGCTGTTATTAGCAGTGACCTGTCAGGGAAGGACTTGTTAACAAAACATTTCCATCTATTACTTGTATTTCATAAAGCGTTAATTGATCAGTCTTATAATTCATGGTTGGTTATATTGCAAATCACTGACTCATATTTATAAATAAATAAGCTGGACGCGGGTCGCGCGCAAATGTGTTAATGAAGTACTGTTAATTTGTCCTCTCTCGTACAATATGATCACGTTCTGATGCTGATAATATACCTGACTTAGAATCGTTTTGTAGTGTTTCTACATTCGGTTAGCATTGTTGCACACTTTCTTTCTGGATACGAAAGCCACGTCGATGTATCTACTTAATTGGTCCACTGAGGCTCAAGTACCGATCACCCTTGCCTTCGAATTATATATCTTTCATTATTCAAATGTTCATGCACAGGAGTAAGTCATCGTTTCCAATTACATCACCGGCTTCTTGTTTAACGTAAACAACATCAATTATTACATATAACTGTTTTGTTTGAGGTAAAAAGGATTCATGTATTGTCTCTTATGAGAACCGCTTTTTGATTCTTAAGCCAAACAGCGATTTAGAATTCTGTTCTGCTTCAACTGAAAGACAGAAATTTAAGGACGGGAATAACAAGTGACGCATGATTAAAAGCTCGAAAAATTAGGTGTTCCGATCGACTATTGATCAAATGAAAGCTACAAGCCGATAATAATACTGTCAATTGGAATGATACGGTAGAAGCTAAACGCAACTAATCACCATTGAATTAATTATTCATTTTTGACGTTAATAATGTTTAAATCAAGCAGCCACGGTTTCAATTAAATTTCAGCTAAAACATTTCATAAATTATCAATGACGTGAATCAAAGTCTATTCTGAGGATTTGTTATCCGTGTACATAGTGAATTACATAATTTATGAGTAAATAATAAGGATTCTGATGATATATTACACAATGCTCACTGTTATTTATTCCGCACATTTGCTAGGCGAACAAGACATTTATATTATTACCTCATGCAAAAATATCCAACAGGGAAAATGAAGCGTAATAATTGACATCATTTTGACGAACCAGGCACTCTTAAATTTGTTTATATTATTACTGATTGTTCGTAGTGTTAAATTACGAGACCTCCTCCTTCTTTAAAGCAACATGATACTGGGTGAAATATGAGCATCTTATGACATAGCGCATCAAATTTACTATTGCAAATGGTTGTTGAGCAATTCTGTCTGGAGGCAAGGGACCATTGACGTCACAAGAGAACTCAGGATTTATATACTACTGCTGAAGTATTCCTCGTAACTTGGTGGAGCTGAAATGAAGTATACTACATTACATATCTGGGTAATTCAGCGATTCACTAAACTAAGCAGGCTGAGGTTATCGCTAGTCTGGTAATAAGACGACTACCCTATACACATCCATTTCGAATGGCAATTGAAATCTCACGAGTATTGTTTTAACAATGTGCACAAATTACTTATGGATGATCGTATGAATTAACCGTTTTCTAAGCTTGGGGGTACATCCCATGACGACTCCGAGGAAAGCTCTGGCTCTGCTAAGCTCACTTGTCTGGAAGACTCTCTCATGCACGAATCGTGCGTACCAACTTTTATTTCGATAGGCACAGAAAACCCCTCCTCTTCCCACTGAGGCTTGACATCTAACTGGGAAACACAAATAGAGCGATCGATATGTAAAATCGTTATTAATAAAGAAAAACAAAGAATAAGCTTGGATTAATCACAACTATTGATGTTTTTACTCACACGAACGTAATATTTAACATGTATAACTGGCTCTCTTTCCATTAGAGCTGGTGATCTATTGGGGAGAGTGATTTTTCTTAGACTACTTGGCACTAACTCTGGGATGACTAACATTGAACTTCCTGTGCTCCTCCTCTTTGGTAATACCCGCATTATTATATCACTAGTTATGTCTTTTTTGGCTATTTTTCTATTGCGCATGTAATGAAAATGCGGACTTTGTCTTTTACCCCGATGCTCCTTCGCATAGAATGCCTCGAACGAAAACACCTGGAAAAGATATCCTCATGAATGCACTAAAATATGTTAAATATGATTTTAATATTGATATTATATTAAAAATAAATCATTATTCATATTGAAAATTAGTTTTCCTCTTGCTTGTAATAGACACACGTATTGCTCCTATCTTTACCGTATTGTTCTCAAAACTCGCACAAACTAATTTAAAAAGAATTAAAATGACCCGAGTACTCCTTACCTGTTCCATCTTGAGTGTGCATAGTAAAATACCATTTGTACAGTTTTCGACCACTACATCTGCTATAATATGTTGTCCTACTGTAAATGCTTGACTGTTGAGGCACAAGGTGGCGGTAGCTTGGTGATCCTCCTCCCCGAGGCTTCCCTCACACGAGACGTGCTCCTCGTCCACAGCGGCCACCACGTGGTTGCCGCTGATCACCCTCTGGTAGAGCCGCTCGTTCCTTCTCTCGATCGCCGTGTGCAGGATGGGGGGCATCGTGTCGATGTCGAGGAATCCTTTCACGTGGAATTGCGTGTCGAACGTCTCTATGTCGGGTCCGTTCGGCTGAGTCACTGAGCCGCAAGCGTAGTACATCAGTTTGCCGTCTGTCTCCTTGAAAGACGAGGGTAGACCGTGTGGAATCCGGTATTCAAAATCGAATCGATACCATCGGCAGTCCATTGCTGCAAGTCAGGAAGATAGATTTTTAACCGAAGGGAAGTTCTCGACAATGGTTTTGTTAGTAAACGTAAAACACGAAATAAATCAAGGTACGAGAGCTGAGAATTAAAGGTTCGAGAAGCAGTCAGAACATTTCAAAGCCTAAAAGCAAAGACTAACAATCATTCACATCTGTAAACGTTTTATACACGCAATAAATTTATAACGACCTAAAACCGTACACAAAGTGGGATTTTATTCTCCAAGATGGAAGCATGTGTTCCAGTCTGCCCGTATCCCCCTTGTATGAGACTCATGTAAAGACCTGCTGTTTCCTGCGATCCCACATATAGGCCTATATACATGGCGGGCAATATTGTTTCCAGAGTGTCTCTTTTCCCGTCACTCACGGTCTAGATCAGGTCACAGTTTATGTTTGCCAATGTAAACCACGTATATAGCAACCTAGCTCGGGCGAGAAACGACGAGAGAATAATAATTGCCAAACTTGCCGACTTTCCGCTCGTTTATTTCCCTAATGGATGCTCCTGATGCATTTCCCTGCTCCAACTCACACTCTACCCTCACTAAACGCTTCTAGAGATGCAAAATTTATTAGAGGCGCAACTATACTCAATGTCACTCCGGTAAGGCAGGGTATGTCGCGAGGGGCGGGTGAATGGAGGCTAATTTAGGTATATGGATTTGGACTTGATGGCGAGGTTTTGATACATACTGCCTTTCCGGCCCTCAAATCATTGAATCCCGAGGTCGTTGTTCCTGCTAGTATCCATTGTAGAGTCAGGATAAAACCCCTTCTAATAGTTTATTTATAATTTATATAAACATATCTTACCTTTTCAATCTGGTAATAAAACACTTTAATAATAATAATAATACTAATGTTGATGTTGTAGAAATACTTACATATGTGTCTATTCTCTATTACTCGATTTTTTTCTGAATAAAATACTCGGTAGGAGTACCAATGCATATTTCCCTCTTTCCAATCAGCAACATATTTACCGCTAAAAGTAACAGCTACACCTGAAACGAATAGAGTTCATGCTATCAAAAATGAATCAAGAAAAAGGATATAAATGATGTAGACCTATTGCCGACATATATGGGTTTATATTTTCTACCAATTGGCCCATTTACATCGAATAATCCACTGAGTTAGCACTGCCAAAATTAAAAGCACACGCCTCTATTGCGCTCTGATAATAATTTCCCCCTTTATTCTTAGTAATGGATAATTACGAGTAGTATTGAAATATTCAGCCTGATCTGCTTATTAACGACAGCTCGGGAACTGATTATTCACCACACAGTGTATTTGAAAAGCCTACTCGACTGCTTGTCAAACTAGCAAACCGACTTCCGGGCTTCATTGACTGAGTCGGCCACCGTTCTTCTTAATTTGTGGTGTCAACCTCACCGACGATAGCGCGTCCTGTCATCTGAAGCAGCCAGCTTTTACTTGTACACGAGAAAAGATGCGCCGGCTAAAGCAATCTAGATTGGTAAAGTGAGTGCCAACTCTGTACACGACTTAAGGGATTCATCGAGGCAGGGAGATAATGGGGAGGAGCAGGAAGTCGCCTAACGTGATTGCATGCATGCCAGTCCGGGCACAATAGTTACATCAATCAACCTGTCCTTCCCGGGCGGTAACAATAGACACCACCGGAGGCGGGCTACAAGGACTAGACGCCAGAATAAAGACCAGGGGAGAACTTCAACGTCCTAACGCACTCTCGGTTCAGCTGAGGTTGTTTTACCAACAGACCGTCGATGACCTAGTAAAATTAATCGCGCCTCCATTGAACATCGCAAAGTGCTGTGTATCTTTCACGTGTGTCATAAATCGATTCCTGTTCTCGTGTTTTCCCGGTGGTGCCAAGTTGTCCGCATCCTAGCGTGTTAACTGGCAGATTGCACTACAAATAAAATACTGCCTAAAATGATGCATATAGCAGGCACGTTTATATAAAACTATCTAAAATGAACTGAAATGAACATAACTTGACGGTACTAAACGTATCAACAGGCGCCATGGTCCCACTTATATATCATCTCATGTTTTTCCAGCAGTCACACATAGCGTATTTGTGATATACCTGATGATCTAGGCGTAGATATAATCATTAGTTTTTGGCCTGTGCATGTACACGGACTCGGATCTAGACATAAAAGTAACTATGTGATTAGCAGGCTATGCATGACTTTGCTATGTTACAATAAACGGACACCTAAGTTCCTCTGCTGCCGAGTGTTACCCAATAAGGAAATTCCCATTTCTTTGCCCGATTCCTGAGTGTGTGATTAAGGACAGAAAACAGAGCATTAGTATTGTCTTCACCCACTGTTAAGTGTCAGTATTTGTGAACAATTCCCACTAATGAGACAGAAATTGGATTTATTGCCACCGGATAATGTTTTCGTGTTGGTTGGCCATTTTTGTATCGATTTATCGCGGGCAGGAAACCCAATACTGGTAAAGAACTTAAGGTGATATTTTTATCGGCCAAAAACCGACGGCAATTATTATCCCATCGATTCCTGTATTGGTTAATAGGCTAAAATGACTTTAATACTCATGGTAAAGGCCAAGGGTGTTTATCATTCGACCGGCTTTGAACAGTGTCGATTGTTCGTTTCCTCTTCTGAATTCACTCGACTTGCTTCCCACATTGAAGCTTCTGCGTCGAAACGTCCAAGCTAAGGACGAGAAGTGAAATTTGATTAGCTCGCCAAGAGCGGGAGCTTGTTCTAAAACGTCAGGGGGTTCTCCTAAAGATATCACTCAAGGGCGCCGCTCATACGTCAGCATCTGCAGCCGTCAACTCTCCTGCATCTGCATCCACCGAGCGCGGTAAGAGGGCCGGTGCTTCTTGGAGCTGTACACTGGTTCGCGTACCACGACTGTTAGTTCCTGTCCGGCAGCTCAGTGCTTGGTTTCCTCATCTGAGCTCGCGATCAAATCTCTCGATGCTATAGATCAACATGGAGTGTTTTCGAGGCTAACGCTCCCGTGTTAATGCCCGGGGGATGAGGATAACTTGTTGCCGCCACAGAGCGCGGCTTCCTCGCCCGTTGTGTGGTGCAGTGGTGTGCGGCCACAATCGTCTAACAAATGAATTCTGGTGGTTGATACGAGCAATGGATCATAGGCGCAGCGGGGACCGCTATCACTCAATCAAACTGCATAATCTTACAAGTTAAACTCATTACCTACCGCCACGTCTATCGCTATGGTTTCATTCAGTATGTATATTTATATATACGCGCCTGGACCCATCACGTAATTTTATATTGTAAGGGGAAACAGTCCAGCCGCACGTGTTTATGATATGTATCTATATGAGCGTTTCAATATTTAATGCTCTGTTTCCTTTGTGGCAGCGCTTCATTAGCGTGTTTAGTTTTTATGACGGACACCACACATGACGTTGTTTTACACGATACCCGCACGTTTTATATCACGATTAGAGAATACGCTGAGAGGGGAGCTTGTGGAGGGATGTGTTCTCGATTGAGCCAAAATCAACAGTTATTCTCTGCATGATTCTATTCATAAGAAGTTGCGTGCTTGGGACAAACGATCAGGATTCATTGTGTTTTAAGCATCGGTAGTCAATACATAATTTAATGTTGTCAGTGCCATAAGGTCCTATTGCGGACTATTGAATGTAACGTCAGCTCCGGTTGTTATTCTATTCTGCCATCTAAGGCACCGTTTTCAACTCCCTCGCATGCTAGCATTTATAACAGATTCTTGGTCACGAGAATTGTTCTGAAAAGGGTACCCGAAACTCATGTGCGAGCTATTTATACAGTTCCTCAGAAGCGAAACTGCTTTCAGAATATTTGATTAGATCTACATTTAATCTATTGAATTGCTTACGTTTCAGGAAAAGGTAACTTTGGTGGTTGCATTAGATCGCGATATATAGTATCACTGCGAAGTCACGACACGATGGTTCTTACCTGATATAACTACTTTCCTGCTAGGTCGTACAAGAAGATAGCCGGAGATCATCTGCCCGGCCTCGAAGACCGGTTTCCTGCAGCTGGGGATGCAGGGAAAGCATCCCGTGCCGTCGTACTCTAATCCATTCTCGTGAATCAGCACCAAGTCAAATTTACGCATCACATTCAGTTGATGCCATCGTCTGGCATACTCACTGTTGGCGAGTTGGGAAGGTGTGCCCAGGCGGGACATGGTTACCTACACCCTTCCAACAAGCGCGCACACACACACTCAGCTATCCCCGTAGAATACCATTTAAACCCTCCTTTGTCGCTTCCTCCGGATGGTTGACGAGCATCTGCAAGTTAGCCCCCTTCTGCTGGTGGCCGCCATTGCAGGTTGAGACCCGATTGTCTGACAGCGAGCCCCCGTTCGTCATTCGTCATCAGGCGTGGGCAGGAATGGCGCAGTCAGCAAACACGGGCATCACGGCACGAGATTCTCCTCGTCTGTATCACGAGCATTATGGGATATTACAGTCACACTGGTAACGTGTGTAGATGGGAGAGACAACTGTTGTGCCTAAAGAAACACACACACACACACGCGACTGCAGACGATTGTAGAGGAATGGCTCTGCTGTAGCAACATTACTAATTCATGCGTTGAGCAACTATCGATCGGGCCTCTCCCGGTTCTGCCCGTATTCCCGCCATCATCCCGGTAAGAGCCGACTGATAGACGCTGAGCTACATGTATATCCCAGTTGTGATCACCTCCTGTATCTCCACTATTTGTCGTCTGCAGCCATCACATTAGACAACAGCCACGATTTCCTACAGCCGGATGATGGCATACAGGGGGCATTAACCCGCTGTGAATAGCATAGCAGTAATCGTCCTGAAATAACAGGAGGTGACTTGCCATTTGAACTTTTATCATCGTGATGTAAATGATTCTGCATAATAACCCTGCATCTTTTCAACTATATCGTTTATCTTTATCTTTACAACTTTGTATCAAATGAGTGATACATTGATCTGATCGTCCTTAAAGTTCCTCTCAGAATACTCTCAGTCGATGGGGTCAACTTTAAACTAGGTCATATCTCCGATATCTCGAGGGTTATATAAAGCTATATAAACTCTAATTCAGATGGACTGAGGCATCGTGATGCACGTGAGGCGGGTTCATCAGGTACCGACATTACAGGTCTGCCAAAACATGAATTATTTCAATATTTCCATATTGTTTTATAACTCAACTCTCTAGGTTACTAACCGATGGCTAATGCATTAATACACTTTATCCCTATAATGACAATTACCATTACAATATTTCTGCTTTTCCTGCTTGACCGTTTCATCAATTTAACTAACGATAGACCTCGATCTCAGCTACCTGTTTGCTTCAACAAATGTGATAAGTGTTAGTAAAATGTCAAGAACTACTGTGATGAAAACCAAGAATGATTCGGCGCTTAGAAAGGTTTACCGTGTGATCTCTATTCCATTCTGCATCACAACCACCCTTTTAACAACCCTTTACCAATATTTAATGCATGCTGTGCTTAGGTGCATTTTATCTCCGGGGTAAAGAAGTAGTGGCCTGAATTAAGTAGTAGATCAACAAACACCTATTCGCACATGTTCGCTTTGAGTTGTACGTCGGCTAAAGAAGTGATTTGCATTATTTCCATAAATATGCAGATTGAATTATCCTCAAGTTCCCGAGAGAGCATTTATCTGTAGGTTTTAGTAGTGGCCGCAACATATGCGACTTTTTTTTTCCAAAGCAGCACTTAAGATGGATACACGAATAGCAAATTAAACATGAGCAGCTATATATATACGGGATGGTTATGTTAAAGATTATTTTTTCTGCGTGTTCGATAAGAACTATTACTAAATACATAGGCGTACAGCTAAAGCTACTCTACGTTTTGTCCACTATTCCCCAAAAGCTACAACCTGAACTAAGAGTGTGCACCTTAAAAATATCTGAATTGGCATCTCATCAATAGTAATCGATCACACGTAGGTGATGTGTGCTGGGTCGCATTTGGCATGCGCGCATCTTACTCGTAGTTATCTCCACATGGCATGCAAACCGCAAACCATGCATGTATAGAGCAGATATTTTGTTCAGTTCAAGTTCCACGGTAATTAATTGTTGATTGAAGTTATTCGATTGGTGCTAGTACAGAAAAAGCCTTTCATCACTGCAACCAGTATTACATCGAAACATGTGCCGTCGGATAATTTATATATTCCTTATATAACTTCATTACTACAAACTAACTGGAACCCCGAGTCAAACCAAACCCCCAGGGTAGAACATGCGCCATGCACGCGCTCGCCAAACAGTTCCCTGAAGATACCAGCAACCATTAATTATTAATGAAATACCAATCTTAATTAATGGCTACCAGGTCATCGCACGTTCTTATAGCGTGAGCGCAAAGTCTTTCCGTCTAACTTTGTATGCCTATGTAACCGAATCGCCAGCCTCCCGAAAACCTAGGCAAACACATAATGAATAAATTATTACGATGGCCCCGCGGTGATAGTAGAGTCGGTTACTATGGCTGACTGCTGTAGTACGCGGGAGCTTCACCACCACCACCAGCAGCAGCAGCAGCAGCAGCGGGGTATGATCCTTCACATCAATGAGGCCTGTTAATGTACCTGAGCGGTTTACACCTGCATCACCACGTCTCTGATTGTAACACAGCTCAGGTAGGCACGAGTCGGAACCAGCTAGCGATCCAGGGCATGGCTTCGTGACGGCATCATTATTACTATGTGTGGCAGTGGTCACGGAGTTACTGGTGCACGCCGCGTTTTATGGACAAATCTAGCATAATTAGGACAGTGTGTATCGAGTAATTGTGGAGCTGCAAGTCGGAAAGTGGTAACAAGGAGCTGTTAATGATGGGATACGGAATACAGAGATTTGTGAACTCGATTAATGAGAATCTGTTTTGCGGGATCTGCAGCCTGGTATTGGAAGATGCTGTATTGACGCCATGTGGCCACTCGTTCTGTAAGAACTGTATCGAGACTTGGCTGTCCAGGCCCGGCTGTTTGACCTGCCCCGAGTGCAGGGGGAGAATCTTCTCAAGCGAGGTTCGCCCCATCCGAGCTCTGCGGAGCCTGATCGGATCTTTAGACACACGATGTGAATTCAATTCTCGGGGCTGTAAGGCGGTCACCAAGCTGGACGACACCATTTCCCACAGTGAGTCATGTCCATTTGCTCCGATAGAATGCGCCGGGTGTAAGCAAGTCATGGCCAAAAAGGAGCTTCCGGACCATCACGCGAACTGTGACGCAATAGCCGCCGTAGTTGCTGAGGACGAGGGGAAGGGAGGGCTGGAGAGGATGAGACAACTGCTGAAGAAATCTAATTCACACCCCCAGGTACTGGTGGGATGTATTTCATCCCTAGAAACGGAGCTGACGCGCATTAAGCGTGACCTAGATGTAACCAGAGCCAGAAACAAGAACATTGAACGCGAGCTCAGAAAGATCAAAGATGAACTCGACGAGAAGAGAAAACAATTGGTTGACCAGCAATACGTGAATTTCGATCCGGACTATGAGTACGGTATGAGCCCGCAGTCCGTCGCCAGCCTGGCCTGCCTCATCTGCAGGTTTCTGCACAAGAAACCGCCTTATATCGATCGCGCGAGAATTTTCGACTCGATTAGGAGATGCTACGAGATGTACGCGAGATGCGGGAATAAGTACGAGCACGACGTGCACATGCTCGTTGCTGTAGCCCACTCGAGTAATTGGTTCACTGAGAATCAGAAGCTGAATTTTCACTGCTGGCTGCAGTGCATCGCCCGTCATCGCCAATGGTCTTTCAATCTGGAATTTAATCAGGGCAATCCAGTGACCTTTAATTCTCAGGGAATTGATGAGTTGACTGTTAATTAGGTGTGCTCAACTTTTATTCAAAGATTGTTGTTCTAGTATAAGAATTCTAATGAAAGATACGGCCATTTGAATCAATTTAGTTTAAGTATTGCCACCGTTCTATGTTCAATGTGTCATATGCTTGTGCTATCATCGCGTCATCTCAATTCGTCATCACACCACGCTTAATATTTCATTAATGAAATTAATATCACCGGTACTTCGTATCATAAACGCGTTCACATGATATTTATGTGAGTGCTAGCAATATTATGCAAATATTTCATGTAGACTCACATTGATTACCACACATTATGAACTGAATAAATGTCCATGCGTAGCCATAAGAATCAAAGTCTTGTTCATTGATCACGTACTAATTACAAATCCGTGATCGTCCCACCATGACCGCTATCACTTGTAACCGGCAAAAAATGCAAATGTCCTTTCGCAACAGCAAGTGATACCAACGCCTCGAGTTCTTTCTATGGTTAATTAACATGGTCAGATATATCACTCCTAAGTGTAGTTACCCAGGAAGAGATAGAATAGATAGTAGTATTCAAACTATCCCTGCTTTCTGGCTCACTCATTGACGATACTGCTTTTTTCTAATTTTTAACAAAATGGTAATTTATATACAGTCTTTCAGCGAGGGGAATCCTTGACGCATTCGGCGGTTTCACCAACCTAGTTATTTTTTGGGTCATATTACTGTGTATTCTATGACGGTATGGACGGTCTGTGACATATTTGCAGGAAGGATCTCGTTACTCCCTGGAGCTGACGTTCTATGTTCGAAATGTTTAAATCTTGGCCGGGCAGAAACAAAATACTAGAGTAATAATTAAAGCTCTAATAAAAAATATGATTTAATAAATTACTATGAATTTAAAAATACACACATTGTAGGCAAGAACTACTTCTGCCTTATCACCCAGCTAGTTAGAACACGAAAATCGTCTATTCACTTGCTGCCAAACGTCAACATGAGGACTATTGCTAGACATGCTTTCGGTACCAGAGCCCCATCTTTATTGAACTCAATGCCAGTTTGTATCTGAAATGATGAGTCCCGTGCGCTAGCTTTTATTCAACCAGGCTTTTAACTGGGAACATTTGTGTCTATATTAAAGGAATTGTATTGTAAATCGCTCTTGGACAATTCCTGCATGACACATTTAAAATTACTGTGAGTAGTATGACTGTGATGCCGGCAAGCAATTGTTCCGATACAGCAAAGTGTGAGACCTTTGCCTTGTGCACTTTTAAAGTGTAAGCCGTAGCAACCAATGTTGGAAATCTCAAGCTGAAGGTGTTGGTTTCTAATTGGTTGGTATGCATATCGCGGCGCATAGAGGTTTTGATTACTCTTACAAGGGCCTCTTTATTTCTATTATCCTTTAGAACTGTTGTCTTTTTTCCGTTCATTTATGAATACGATTGGGACGCCTGCTGATGTTTCTCAACACAGAAATTAAAATCAGAACTA
>JAXGGS010145975.1:7761-18227 GCA_035585475.1 Armandia brevis
GGAAGAGCCATAAATAAACAATAAAGATTAACTTCTTTTTAATTTGCCCCCCCCCCCCCCGATCTTCGTGTATATCGATTAGTTCATATTTGAGAATGCCGTATTCGAGTTAGAGTTTAATTTGAATCTACCATGTTAAGCTTTCCACTTATGCTGATGAAGGAACATAATATCGATGAAACGGAACCTTGAGGTTTAAGTTCATCTGAATATTTCATTCGTTTCCCATCGCCTTCCCTGGCGCTTAACACATTCCTTGATAATAATAATAATACTGATCGTGACACAGAGATCTGTAGTTAATCGCATCTTATCCGGGCCTGAGTCAGATGTGGAGAAACCTGAGCGGCTTTATCCCGCTCACCTCCCCTGTCTCCTGTATCCTGCTCCTCTGTCTCCTGCCCGCGACTTAGACACTCGAGTCCTGCCTCTGCACAATAAACCACAATACAGAACCATGGGGGGACCGCGCATGTTTTGTCCGCCACGTCGACCTGAATCAATCTCAACGTCGGCTTCGGTTTACCAAATCAAGCTAAATAAACCCAGGTCTTTGTCCGGAATTGTGAATAAAACGTGAAAGATTCGCGCGGAGCAAAAATGATGTTTGATACCTTGACAGAATCCGCGACGCTGCCTGTCTGATTGGGGTCTGTTGTGAAAAAGCGGCCCAGGACAACACACGCGGTTTAAAGTTTTTTATTTAAAGTATGTTCGCTGAATGAATGGGATCGGGTGTCGTGGTTTAGTCACGTTAAAACTGTTCTCCGCACCAGCGTGGACTTTGTTTGTCGTCAGGTAGCTTCTCTCACATTTCCACCGGGCTGGTTGCGTGGTGGAGAGGTTTCTGCATAATTAACAGGCCCAAAACTCACGGAATATCCGTTTTATTTCACCAACAATTGCGCTTTGTTGAGAGCGGAACAGTAGAATGATGCACTGGGACTATTTTTATCATTATTTGGAGACAGTTCATGCTGAAATTGCGACTTTTTAAGACGGTAAGTAGATTGTTATAAAAACGCACGAGAGAAGGTAATCTGTAAACAGAAGCGTATCTCACGCGGTTGTTACATTTATTTACACCTGAGATTGACGAGCTAATGGGATTTACCTTTGAAGAACTGCGCTTAGAGCCCAGTTCTTTTTGCCCAGACGATTTCGAAGTCGGATTTCACGTATCTTCTATTCGTCAAGCGTGAATACAAACCCACTCCATTCATGACAGGACTTGTATTCACGAATTCATAAAGAAAACCTACAATGTAGCGTGATTTGGAATTACTGGAAGCTAGAGTCACTGTCCTCTGCAGATTAAATGACAAATGATTAAGTATTGTAGCACTGTTTGAATAAAGTCTTAAAAGTTCCAGATTTACGGACGGAATACGCTAGCTATTATCATCAAAACGATAATGCTTTCTCGGCATGCTAGAAATAATAATAGATAAATGGGCCGAACTTCGCGCTATTTACATTTATTTCGAACTCGGATAACGGAATATGATGGATGACATGTTACAACGCCTTCAGCTTTTTTTATATACTGACCCATAAAAAGCGATTTAAACACCAGAAAGTGTTCCAAACGTCGGCCATTGTCACGGGGCATCTCTCGCATGGTACCCAGCGCACCGAGCATTATCAATACCGTTATCTTTTCACTTCACATCGCGACTTATCCTGCCATCTTTGTTAGGGTGGTGAGACGAGGCCTGCACCTTTCTCCGCGTAACAAAGTTTGTGTATATGGTGTGGCGCGTATTGTTGGCGACTGTAAACTTCAGTTATGATGTGATAAACATGAAGCGTCGTTGCCACATTTTACGAGCGAATTATAGCTCTTCATAAATTCTTTCACCCCAAAAAAACACACGTTTATTATAAGAAAGCGTCTTATTCACCAACTTTCGACGTTTGTCTATAAAAACTGACTTCGGTTAGGTGGTTCACTTGTTGGCGCATAAACAAATAGACTGAAAAACTGCGTATTTTCTAATTAAAGGCAAACAGCGAACACGTTTGATTAAGTCAGGTGGCTTATTCCTTGTCGACTCAGATTTAAATTAATTCCAGTGTATGTTTTCTCCCCCGTTTCGCCCCTCTTTGAAGACGACCCCTTCCTATTCAGCCTGCCTGAGTATTGTTAAAACGCTCACACGTCCAAACATACGATACAAACATGATGACAATAACAACAATGATGTCCCCTTCCACCTTTTGTTAAGCGCTTGACAACTTCTCAAACCTCCCCGCGAGCGCAATACTGGACATACGAGTTAATTAATTAGCCATCCCGTCATCGATTGGTGATTACAACTCCATGGTTTAACAGTTTTAGGTGACCTACTCCCCGAGCAGGGTTTGTTTACATGTAGGATTGGTTGTCGGTTGTGATATTTGGGGTTGTAGGAACAGGTTGTCCAGCCCCGGTCATGGTTGTGCGGATATTGGCTACACCCAGGGAGTTCCCCACACCCCCCCCCCCCCCCCTCTAGAGGGCAGCCAATGACCCTCTGGTCGCAATATTGCTGAGACGACAAAGCAAATATATATCATACAATAGATCCTCACCACAACACCTTTATTCGAAACGTGGTTTTTGATATAACGCGAAAGCCTAGCACGACCCCCTGTTTGAAATTGGCGTTACCAGTTATAACGCGGGTCAAGGATAACTCACTTGTACATAGTACCCTGATACGACGTTTTCAAACCATTCGCCAGGCTGTTATTATTGTAAATGATAAAGCATTGATGGCGACAAGGAAAGGACCTTTACAAGACCCCCATCCTACACATGGTGTTTGGTATTGGTGCGCCTCTGAGCGTCCTTCCTCGGTGTCTCTCGCTGGTGCCGAGCTGT
The DNA here is from genome assembly GCA_035585475.1 of Armandia brevis. Lineage (NCBI taxonomy): Eukaryota > Metazoa > Annelida > Polychaeta > Opheliidae > Armandia > Armandia brevis. The sequence continues at coordinate 10,628 of JAXGGS010145975.1, forward strand.
GAAGGCCCGGGCGCGCGGATTTGTTTGTAAAACACGGAGACACGGGCGCGGGTCGAGCTGCTCTCACAAGTCACAGTGGTACATAAGTCGTCGAGGTAGACAGCTGCCTAACTGCCGCGGATTTATACCTTTAATCCCTGTGAACTATTTTAAATCAGAAGACTTGCAGTTCGCAGCCTCTGCGAAGTCAATGTTTTCAATTTGATTCTTTCTGATTGAATTGGATTATTCATTTCGCACCTTACGGAGTAGCTGACCATACTGAAGCTAGCCATTTAAAGGGCAAACCAAAACTTTCAGGGAGGGAGCTGTAGAGATTTGCAAAGGTAATTATAGCATTTAATTGGGGAACTATTCAGCATCCACTGTTTTCTCGTATGAATGTAGAAGACACAGCTCGCACTGATTTTTATGTGTAAGACTGTAGAAGACAGTCAGACAGATTTGTGTGTTGGCATGTATACATAATGTCTGGATATCCAGACTATTTGTTCCAAGTAACACAGGTATCTGTGTATTTAACGTTTCCCGTTATATTTGTGGTCAAGAGTCGTTTTTCAGCTGGCATCAAACAAGAGCTCGGTGCATTTTGTCTTGTGAATGTTCTTCGTGGGAGAAGATTAAATATCACAATCGAGAGCATTGTAAACGCTTTGTTTTAATAAAACGCACCTCAAATATGAACCAAACAAAAACTTAGCGTAAGCATTGCGTGAGAAAACTGTAGATTACGGCCAGGTAGAATTGATTTTATTCGCCTAGATTTGCTCCCCGTGTTTACCACATACCTGGATGGCGTCCAGGTAAATGTAAAAGTCGCAGGTAAATTACAGGTGTTTGTCGAGCAATCAGTTATCAGGTGGACGCTAATTACAGGTATGTCGGAGGTGGGGAGGATGAGGGGTCATGGTGACACAGCGTGAAGGGGTCACCTCAGCCAGCCACTCACACACATGAAATATCAGGTATGTATGGAAATAGGCGGCGAAAAGTCGGCTAATCTAATATCGATATAAACTGATCGGTTTGATAGATATCAGGCGTTTAGTGATCGATCTGCCTAATCGATACCAATTCTCGATACACACTCGCTCTTACATTTCTGTCGGTCTTACGTACGCGACTTTTGACCTTTCAGAAGCTTCTAAAAGGTCATAAGCGACTGGAATTTGTTTTGTGGGGACTTTACCTAAACAACTTTAAGGTACATTTTATTCACGCAGACAAGGTTTACTGTTCTGATACCTGCACCGGTGGCGGCGTTTTTATTACCACGATAAACACATTTATATCCGAATGACCATCACAGCCTTGTGTAAATTGTTTGCTTTAACTGGTGTATTACACAAGAAGCGGCAATATATTTTGATTACTATCAGAACGCTTTATAAAGTCGACCCTGTCGCCTGTGATTGACACAGTTTCACTACTGATTTATGGTTAGATATTGTAACCGAATGGGGCGATTCTTTTTATAAAGAAATGGAATATTCTTAGACCCCGCTTAGTTTTTATGGTTCTGCCACCCTGATGACCTCCTTATCTTGATAGATTTCTGCAGGAATCTGTAAATTAGGTTAACGGGATACAGCGGTGCATATTTAACGATGCAGGCGTATGGGGATCGCACTGATTATCATGTGTAAGTCAGTTCTAAGATGGGCAGAAGATAATTGGAATCAAAAGGCCAGGGTGATACTAATTTGGATTAGTTTAATTCATAACAAGAGAATCCTTATCATAAACAAGTAACAGTGGGTTATCGACATGACTTGACTTAAAAACGCGTTTCGATAAAAAGTGGGTTTATCGTGTACACGTCCCCGATTTGGGTTTTCGCTTGCTATAACGCGGGTCAAATGTCATCAACGCTAACTCATGGTGATCGTTATAACGTGGTTTATAAGTATTGCCCCCGTTACCCGAGTTATATCGATCATCTACTGCAGGATAGAAAGGAGACCAATCTGGTGCAGCAGGTCCTCTGAGAACACAGTGAATTTCTCTACCCAAGTGTTTGAGGAAAACCCTGAGTTTTGATGGAATGAATCTGCGGATTATAAAAGTTGGTATTGCTGACATCTGACGCTCCCGCTGTAAGCATTACACCGGTATCAGATGCACGGATACAGATGAGGTCAGAGGTCGTGACCCTCTAACCCCTCCAGCTTCTAACGAGATGTCGTTTCTGAGACGTTTTTTTAAAATAACGCGATGTATTTTGCGTGTGAATGGCGTATTTGGTCTTGTCGATCACAATAATCAACGACAAATTACAAGTTAAAATGCGCTATTGTGTCACTTCGTCACGGCATAACTCTCAAAATCTAAATGATAAATGTTCGACAAACCGGGATGTTTTTGTTTGAATAGCACGCACGTTGACGTTATTGTACTGAGATACACACATGAAAAATGTGCGTCTGGGTATGTATACCGGTGGACAATAGTGTATATATGTTTCACATCATTAGGCATCGCTATAATGACACGGCTCACCTATTTAGCAGTCACAGGTGAGATAATTAGTTCACTCACCTGTGGGCTAATTACCTGTAAGCGCGTCCCACATCAAAGGTGACAAATCAAAGTAATAACCCACCTATGCTTACCTGGCCGTATACCGTATTCTTTCTAATTTGCACCGCACAAAACGGAGACTATATGGAATGAATATAGAATATGGTGCAAAATGGAGGATTGTCGTTTAAACTAGTCAGAGGTTCCCATGCAGAGTATATCAGGTATTTCCCCAATCTGAAATACTCTGTGCTACTGACTGCGAATATCGGATGTGATAACATTAAGAGGGCGGCATTTAATAGAGACAATACGGCACCTGTAAAGATGTGTTTTATTAAGCAGGGAGGAAATTGTAAAAGAGCAGCCCTTTAGGCGGTAACTAGTGGCAACCATATACCTTAACGCATTCGCGATGATAGCATCTGAATGCGGGGTGTTATTATTTATTAGTGTAGTTGATGTTTTCTCAGTACCAGACAATTAAAACATCTCCGACTCTCTGACTGTGTGAATCACCTGGTGACTCTGAAGTTTGCGTGATCAGGAAGTTTAGTTCGATACCTTGTCGCACGCGGATCGGTCCGACTGTGATATTGTCGACAATTATCGGATTAAATTGTGTTATCGTATGGAATATTCTAACAGAACAGGATTTAAATCACATAACAAATTATTGACACATCGTAAAACATTCGTACGATTCCTCTCAGGTAAATCCTATTCTTGTTTTACTCTCGCAAGAGATTTAAAAAATCCTGATTGTCGGATTTGATTTACATTGGCGTGATTTGAATTACAGTATACAATACAAGGATGACGATATGTTGACTATAATGGATCCTCATTTTGCTAATTTCCAATAATTTATGTCCAGTATCATCAATCTTCAGTTATTGAAGTTTTTAAGTCCATATTAGCATGCTGCTCACATTAACTGTATCGAAATAGGTCATCGTGTTTTCTAATAATTAATGTTGTATACACAAACATGCACTTGTATATTTTTGGTGGGCCCTAAATATGTCAAAGTTTTATAATTGTATTCACGGTTTTATCAAACGCTTCAGTGTGTTAGTACTAGATGCATCATCTTAGAGTTCGTTATTTCGTGAGTTTGGGGAGTTCAGCAGGCGCTGTTCCCGATGAAATAGTTTTTACATGAGCATGCATTACCATCAATTATTTTTCATAATTTATTCGTGGTCTCTATAGTATTGATAGAATGATAGCTAGTCTTAATTGCTTCTATTATTTAATTTGAATGACGAAGAAAACAGATGAAATACACATATAGCCCGTCATACATCAAATCAAAATTATTAACTTTGGAAGTATGTCGATTTTATTTACCGTATGGAAATATGTCATTATGTTTTTCTGTAATTGGTGGTGAAACCCAAGAGCATGCATTCATGTAATTCAATGTGGGGTTCAATCCTAAATTATGTCAAAGTTGATGATTTTATGATTCGATGTTTTATAATTAAGAGGAGTTCGTGAGAATGAGGAACGTTTTCACATCCAAGCTCTGATGCACGATCCAAGTGTGGGGAGTGCAATGACTTTAGGGCGCAGAATATCCCAAGACGAATTACCTGCATTTGTTATTATGAATTATTAGATTCTTCTGTTAGTCATAATACAGTAGTGCTCGATCGATATAACGCGGGATTCTCTAGAACGCGGGTCGAAGATCTCCCATATGAATATATGTAATACCGATATAAACCCTTGTGCAGTTTTCGGCAACCCGCGTTATATCTGTAATCAACTCTCTATAATCCTGGTGGCCAGAAGTGTGCAGGAGTTGTACAATCACAACAGCACACCCTGTTATTAACTTGTTATTATGTTGTTATTAACCGTGTATTAATATTATTGTGATGTAAGCATGATCGCCTGTGACAATATTTGCGTGTCCCGCTCAGGAAAGTTTGATATTGATTGTTTATTGGCGCGGACCGCACACGAATTCCGTTAATCCCGGCACCTAATCCCCGCTTAATCCACTCCTAATCCACTCCTAATCCTCTCTGATGTTTAATCTGTAACTTTTATAAACATGACCGCTAATAGTAAGTCTGGGACCGGTCGGTGCAATAAGTCACTAAAACAGGCCCATGCGTATGCAATAGTTCCCTTATTTATAGCATTAAGGCAATGTGGATCGATTTGCTGTAAACTCGTTCATCTGTCCAGGGAATCAATCTCATGAATTATCAGTCGACTGCCTATAATTGACGATGATATAGTTTTTCAACCATTACTGGGGGCACCAGTACCAGTTCTGAACATTAGCCACATCGACCGTGGACCGACATCAAACATCTCAGTTGAAGACATTAGATTTTAATTACCATAAACAAACAGTCACTGTTTCCTTACATCAGCACCTCAAGGTTTACAAACTCCTCCGTCCTGTCATCACCTAGCTGTCCTCTGTATCATCGAGCCATGAGTGCAAGATAATGTTATTCTCACCAAATCAATATCAAACTTTAAAACATAGAAAATAGGGACTAGAAAATATCTTACATAGAGGAACTACGACCTGAAAAGTTAGTAGCTGTCCCATGTGGCCCTCTGTTTTCTGGCTACGCCACGATTGCGCTTATAGACACTAATATCTGGCAACATGAAATTAAAACTTTGAAAAATAAATATTGGTACTGCTATGTACAAATCAAACGTGTGTTTTCCCGATTGTCGTCCATTTCATTTAGCACATTGCTGAATGTGAGACATTCTGCTTCAGGCTAGAACTCTTATTTATAACCGGTTACTGTTGCTCTGCTGGCCCGTTTTTAAAGTTTACAACTCACTAAAGTTACAACAAACTGCCGCCAGATATTTACAGCACGGTTCAACTAAGTCAACTCGCGTCTTTACCGAGTCAGTCGTAAAGCAAACACAGATGATCCAACTCTTTCACTGATGTGTGTTAAAGGGGGGCGGGGGGAGTTTAAATCTACATTCCCCATACATAAGTCCCGGTGTCCCGGTTCCATGTGATCCCGCTGATCAATTCACCGAACCTGTTGACGCGCACCTGAATCATGGACTGGAGTAAGAATGCTTTATTATAGCAGCGGTGTTTATAAATATGCGCGTTGTGAATCGAGTTACTCATATGAATGATTCATTCATGGGCGATGCAAATTCACGGTACACATTTATTTTGGGGTCACTAAGACGCCAAGAACTACATTATATATGTGAATAGAAAAGAAGAAGCACTTGCGACTTGACATTAAGTTACCTCCCTCCCTGACTAACTGTCTTTTATTACCTCACATCGATGAATAAATGTTCACGTTTGTATATAAAAAGCCCAGCTTTTATGAATGAATGGATGCGGGTCATAGAGTGAGATCCTGAAAACTTTAATGTTTGCCCGAGTTACGCTTATGTAACTATCTTCGACACTCGATATAACGCGGGTAGCGAGGGACAAACCTTACAGACTCGTCATATCGTGCTACTGGTATTCCTATGTGCGACCTTTGACCCGCGTTATAGAAAACAAGACATTTACCAAATCGGGGTACACTTCGTACCCGCGTCATATCGAATCCCGCGGTTATATATCGAACCGCGTTATATCGAACATCTACTGTACTCACACATGCTAATAGTTTTTTTATAACGTGTTTTCTTGCCTTCTCGTATTGACAGGAGAACTACAGGAGAACGCATGTGCCTCTGACTGTGACGCCGTCCAAGTCCACAAGTCTACACGGTTGTTGATCCACGAGATAAGCCGATGGATTAACCCCGACCGGATCGGATTTACATAATTAGAGTGAACTCAGAGGGATTAAGGATTAGCTGTGTCCTACGCTTCCAGCCTGGTATTGTGGAGTTAATAAGGTGAGCTAATTAATCTGTGAATCAATGCAGGAGACGGCCAGGATTTACAAACTTTCCATGCTGGATTAGTTTACTCTTGATATACTCGCGCTGTATGTGAAAGTGTATCTGGTGGAGCGAATGTTAGTGTGACCGCTTGTTTACATCAGTGGACAACTGCTCCAATACTGCCCTAGACATTCTATGTAGGAAAACATTCCTCATCTCATGAAGTTAGAGTTTATATTTTATAATGAACACTGGAGAGGTATAGGACTCTGCCAATTGTTGAATGTGCAATTATTATTCCAGTGTTGCGGATAGAAACAACATTATGAGGATGCCACGCGCGCTTGGCGGAACTCTGGCCGTTATAGCGTGCGTCTGCATGACAGGTAAATTAAATTCTTATACATTACTGAACAATTTCATTAGTCTTAAAGCTCAATCATTACGGTTATCAAAAGTATAATAAGTATTATTCTGCTGCCAACATCCATGGGCCCTGGTAAAGAGTAACTGACGTACACTATACTACTTACATGTTGCCATTTACAGTAGTATAGCTGCATTATACTACTGTAATAGTATGCTAGCATTCATCGATGAGTAGGATATTAACAGTACGCTGTACTACAAACTTGTAGCAGTATGCAGTAGTTTAGCTACACTATATAAGTAGCACGGTAGCAGTATAGTAATGAGTACACAAGTGTATTGCAGAGTCGACAGAGAGTTACACGGAGTAGTTTAGCTACACTATATGCAAGTAGTACGGTAGCAGTACATGTATATTAAAGGTTATATGTATGTTATATATCGCAGTGTCGGCCGAGAGTTACACGCTCGGGGAAGTGTTTGAGAGCACGAACACGCTGGACGGGGTGCCGGGAGCGTTCCTCCTCAAGGACATAGAGTTCAGGGACGGGGTCATCCACGAGTTCAGCGTGCGGTGTATTGCGCGAGCAGCGGCATGGCTGCAGCTCTACCGACCCGTGGACGTGGCGAGCAACACGTACACACTGGTGGACGAGGTCCAGTTAGTCTGCGACGTCATTCCTCAGCTCAAAACTGTAAGTTTCCATAATATATCTCACTAGTAGTATAGATACTTACATGTAACATCATTCCTCAACTACAAACTGTAAGCTTATCTCACTAGTAGTATAGATACTTACATGTAACATCATTCCTCAACTACAAACTGTAAGCTTATCTCACTAGTAGT
>JAXGGS010146197.1:0-15945 GCA_035585475.1 Armandia brevis
GTGTCAACACGTTTTCTGCCACATTGTCAACGTGCGATGGTGTGGGAGTAGTGAGGTCTACAAGCGTTCCTTTAGCTGTGACTGCATTTGAATGACCTAGGTAGATACAGTTTTGGTTTTAAGAATTACAATGACGAGAATCTTTGTATCCTACGTGGAATTACATCGTGACATTCTGCATACGTTGAGTGTATAATGAAGTTGGAAGTAATTTTCGGGCATGTATTTTCTAATACTGTTGCCATTAATCAAATTAATATTTGTGGAAAATAATTGGCTATAGTTTGATAACATCAATGGTTAAGGTCATTGTTTGAATAATTGCGACCTGAAACTGCTGGAGTCATCAGATTATCAGAAACAAGTGAACGGTAATAAAAGTCTTAACAATCTAGAATGAATATCAGTTTTAGAGCACATACTTGGTGCATGTACATACCTAACTGGTTTTCCATATAAGTATTAACATAATAAAGTGTGTTATGCCTCAACGTCTCTTCAAATTTCAAATTGGTAACACCCGCAACTCGCCTTCTCTCGTAGTAGTAGAAACGGCCATGCTAGTAAGGATATCAAATCAATTCATTGTACACGTTTGTTTGAGATTATTCAGTTCAAAATAAACTGTTTATCAAAGTAGTTCGATATCCTTATTTTACCTTGTGAACTTGTATATGCCCATTCTGGATGGCCTTGTTTAGCTCACATCTCATGGACTTGCCAAAGTCGTAGTTAAAACTTTGACAATCATTCGGATTCAAAGATAGACAATGGGTAGCACATTCAGAAAGCGTTTCAGTTTTCCATGTCTTAAAAGGTTCATGGTGAAGTCTCCCCGATAGAGCATCTGAAGTGAATTTTTTACTGTAAACATGTCATTCCCGAAATCATCCTTGTGAAAAATCATTATAATCCCATACGAACTATTAAACTCATCCATGGAATTTCTTCCATCTATCATTTCTGCTGATGCTGAGGGTCGGAGATGGGACACATCATGCCAGTTGATAACCTGATCCCCCTGTGGTCCCCTTCCTATTCCGAGGCCGGCCTATGTTAAAATATACCAAATAGAATAATAATTGGCAGAATGCGATTATCAATCTTCAGAGTGTGTCATCAAATCAGACTCCTACATTGCACCGATTGCAACTATAGTAATTGTTTACTACTGTCGGAGGACGACCAACCAGACATAAATCATCTATGATGAAATTGTTTATAAGATTTTCTATTTTAAGTTAAGTTAAAGTCATTCCCCAGTTTAATAATTTATCAATGTCGCTTGTGAGTCAGCGAAACAGCCATCTTATATTAGTCTAGATCACGACATGTTTAAAATGCATAGTAAAGATTATTTTACCATGAGTGAATCCACTGGAGTATCATCGAGAATCATTGATGATCCATGTATAACTGTCGGATTAGAAGTTGTAGTATAATCCGCCATCACGCGGCCGTGTGGAAGAGCACTGTGATAAGCCAGGATATTACAATGCGCTCTGGCTACTAATCCCTCCGAATTTTCCGCCACGACCGTAAAATATAGCTTTCGTCCTGCAGGAAGATTCTGCAGCACATTTGAAGGATTAGACCTGATTGATGCGACTAGCGACGTCACCAATCATTCAATTATTATGCGTATTTGACTGACGTACCCGGAACATAGTCACTGAATTGATTCCCAGCGGTACATTAACCACATCGGCTCCTCCTTTATTACTTCCTACATTTAAGGACAGTTTTACATCACTGCGATGGTCATCAACTCCGAACTCGAGCTGCGCAAAAAGGTGAAAATGTAATGAATGATAAGACATGAATAATGAATTATTTCATGCAATTATAAAACCGTTGGATATTCTAAAAAATGAAATCGTTTCCCCTACTTGAAATGCAGGCTCAGTGTAGTCGAGTCCCTTCATCTGATACACTGTGCAATAGTTTATTCCAGTAGTTGGATACATTGTTCCTCCAGACACCTACAAACGTCATATTTAGTAGTGATGCAGGTAAAAATAAATTGAATTTAACACGGACGAACCATCAAATCGGTTTACCAAGTGCTCAAATGTCGAGAATTGAGGGACAGCTTCGTCAGAACTATCATGCTCGCCAAAAATTATTTGGCCGTCTATTGGGCCTTTTACTATGTCTAGGATATGAAATGTGTGCACAGTGATTCTGGCTGGTCCTATTCCGTATGATACTCGGACTGTGATTTCTACATCCACTGCTAACATGGACATGTCTACAATGGCTCTTAAACACGAGAAAACTATATTTATGTCATAATTGACACCCGGGTGTTATCTGTTGGAAAAATTCAATAAGATGAAAATGCACCTTAGAGACAACGGAAACTCATCAAACTTAGCCTCTGCTATAATTGTGACATTTGTGGTTAAAAGATTTCCTTCCGCTACTGCCTCTGAACCATACGGAAAAATCCTGGCGCCCCCTGCGCCGTAAACGTTACTAGTAACCATGGCAGTCATTGAACCCTGCGTAAAACAAAGTCAGGTATTGATAAACAATGGCATATGATAAGAACATAGCTAAATAACCAATATCGGAATTCTTGGACGAATCGTATCGTTTATTTACCCGTGCTTGCATTGAAAGCAGATTGAAATCAGCTTTGAAGCTGGCTCCTATAGTTCCACTAATATACCATTCTTTGTATGACAGAAGTAGTTTGTATTAGTATATCTACATGTTTTAACTTCAGTTAATATTCAATAATCAATGGTACAATACCTAAAGTTAGAGGGACTAGTATTGGTATCCAAAATCGTCCTTGTAGGAAAACTCTATTAACCGGACCCCACCTAAACAGCCTGTTGTATTCCATTCCTTTGAGCTTGAATTCATTTAGGAACCTATGGTGAGTCGCCTCTCTTAATTTGCTATTGATCTGCAATGAATTAATATGTTGGATGTACACTTCAAATGCATATCTCACAAATCGAAAATAAAATAGAGATGAAGTTTGGTGTACCCAAAACTGATATTCTTGACGTAAAGTTTGTGTAGTTTCTGTCAAAATTCTTTCGTCGATGTAATGTTTGTCAAACACACTCTTTATATCAAACATGTTTTTCTTGAGGATCTGCTCATCATCTTAAAAGAATACATATAAAATGATTCATCAGTCTATCTGTTTCAACGAAGAGGACTGTGGATACATGTGTTTCATCCTAAAACCATTCAATAAATAGTTAGAACTTACTGACCTAGTTAGCTTATGATAGTTATCGTGCAATGTATATATGTGTGCGGGTGTGCAATGTGTGGAAAAGGGCATTTAGGACGAGATATGGTTGTTTATTAGGCGCTCTCTCCAAACTAAATGCGTTTTTGCCTCCACTATTGAAGGTCATTATGTTGAATTTGCTAGTGTTAAGGTCCGGATCGATCATGGGAGGTATGACCATTTCAGTTTAGTCACATGTTTTTCCTGCGAACTGATCCACAGAAACCAATTCTACCTACATTCAACCATTTATTTAACGTATCTTACCGGGGACGATGCTTGTGTCCGGTAACCACGGAGAACGGATATTTGTACATCCACTGAGTATGAACTGTATATCATTAAATATTGTGTGACTCCCATGACAGGCATCTCTTTCTGTAGAACACCAGGACAGTCGCATAGACAGCTACAAAGGTAATTATCATTTGTATCGTTTAAAAAGAAAAACAATTAAAGCAAGAATTTGGAAATATCGATAATAATTACCATCGTCCGGTTTCCAGCTGTTAGTAGTTCGTACGAAAGAACATAGTGTACTGAGTACAATGTATTCATTTCAATCACTTTCGACCCTTCCAAAGCTATTCCGTCTTCCAGCGGCAGGATCCATTCATATTGATCCATAGCAATCATTACGGTATTGTCACATTGGTTCACGCTAACTTGAATCGATACTATGTCGTTATGTATCAGGACACTGTTGTGAACGCAGCAATGGATTTCCATACAGTCCCCGGAGAACCGACAGAAAGCAGAGTCAGATATGCTGTTCATCATACTTGGACAAGCTGTATAAAATGTATATATATTTCATAATGTAATAAATAATATATAATATTCAGTAGGCAATACATAGCTGCCGATTAAAGAGGACGACCAAAAGGGACATTAAATGATACAGTTCTTTACTGCTGAATATATAAAAGAGTTTAATGTAACGGTGTGCTATCTAGCAGTGTACCAATGATAATGCTACACGAAACATTGATTTTATTACAAACCCAGCAGCAACAAACCAAATACAAACCAATATACAGCGTATCAAGCGGTTTCCTTTTAAGAAAAAAGTCTTTCTCAAGAAAGCATGAAATATTACTTGGCAGCGTTTTCCAGTATCTTCTGATTAGATCATTTCTCGACCCTATCGAAGATTTTCGTTGTAAGTTCATCCCAATTTGGAGTTGACCAATGTCAAGTGAATTTGGATTGATGCACAGTTCTTGATGCGGTACACTCTACAATAAATGCATCTTAAGTAGAGTGGTGTGCTCATTAGGCAAATACATTCGTCGTGGTTAATACAACAGGCTTTTTGCAGCAATCTAAGTCGTGAAAACACTAGTTATTAAAGAATTAGTTAAGATACCATGGAGATGCAAAATTTGATGACAAACGTAACATTTCCTCATTGCCCTTTTAAACAAGCAACTTTGTATAATGGTATTACGTCACTCAACTAAAGCTTATAATGTACGTAGTATATTTCTGAAAACATTTCCAGATTCTGTTTTTCTCAACTTATGTAAATATTTGAATGTAAGGATGGAAACACTAATCGAAAATCAATTTGATAATGGAAAAAGCCACAAAGGACAGAAATATCAAAATGAAGGTTTCAAACCTGCAGTTTTTCAAACATTTCTTTAACTTTAGGTATTTGTGCTTTGATGGCAGCTCCCATATTCTCCATCACTTCAACAAATTCAAGCACGCCTAGACTATGAGTGGAATAGTTCAGCAGTTTGCTAATTTGGTTGACCGAATTTGGCAAATCCATTATCTGGACGATGTCTGAAATAGGTATTGGCTATGTGATTATAATTCAATACATAGTAGGTCCTTAGCACTCACACATGGGGGAGGATATTTCCCGATTCTGTAGCACATACAATTCAAACACTTTAGATTTAGATATCATAAATTTACCATAATGCAACTAAGTCTCCGTAAAATTAATAAAATGTGTCTGAATTTTTGAGGGGTCGGAGACGGCGCTGCGGTTTTTTCGAAAAGTGATAAGGCTATTGTTTGTATCTACGTCTCGGATTTGGTGTGGGCGGGCGGCTTTCTACATAGTTCCGATTTTTAGTGATACATCAGCCCGAATTATTAATTTGTTTCTCTTTTTATTAATGACACAAATCTAGGTTTTTTTACTAAGACAGTGTCAGTGTAGGAATGACAATAATTATGCATCCACATTTTGGCCATGTGGGTGAAATTTGCTGGCATATCTGAAAAATAATTAATTTCATTATCTGTAAGTTCAATCAGCCTAATCTAATCATTCAATTTTCAAGGAAAACGCTGGGCATCGTTTTCAGATAATGCTTAACTAATTGGCCTTTCAACACTGAGCTAAAGTTACAACATTTTTGAAGCAACACCAAGTGTACCACAAGGTCCGCTATAGGAAGAATTCAAACTTTCTTCAATTGCACATGCATATTTCTTCATAAATTATATATATATTGTAATAAAAAGCTTGTCATCTTACCTTCAAATGATATATCAGGTTCCGAATAGCCAGGTGTTCTGCTTTCAAGTTCTTTTATTTTCAATTCTTCTGGGTCCGGGGCATAGGGGAATTCTGGAGTTTCGTCAATATCACGTCTGTCTCCTAAAAAACTAATAATTGCAATCGTCATGCCCTGAAATGAGAAGTAGAACAATTTAGAATTAATTTTAGTCAGAATTGACATATAGGAGTCTCATCGGTGGAAAAGACTGTATTCTCCCGGATAGCAGCAATACGGGGATGTGCTTTCAAAAATATTACTTAAATCTTCATGCTAAATTCATCATGAATCCGGTAGTGATCATGAATTACAATTTCAATAATTTGAAACCTCAAATGAAAATGATGTAGTGCTTGCCTCTGCAATAAGTACCAACTCATCACAGCCCGTCTCAAATGAAAAAAACTCCAGATCTCTATTTTCGAGGAAGCGTGTAGGATCTACATATTTTGTGGACAATTCTCTACGCATCGCAAAATATATATGTGTATTCCCACAAAATGTCGTTGATCTAACGGTTCCAATTGATTCTCCGGCATTTACCTGTATGAAACATGGTCATGAAGAAACATATCTGCTAACACTAGTACTTGAGATAACTGATTAAATAGAATATGTAAAATGTCCACATACAAGTCCTCCAATTATGTCGTTTCGCGGTGTTATGCCTGTGACAATGGCTTCAACCAATTCAATTTCTAAAGTTTTAATTACGATATAGTCCTCTCCTACTTCAGTTACTTCTCCATTAAATGGGCTAACCATCTATTGGGATGAGAATATTACTATTAATAGAATAGACATGCATGTGTTGCGGTTAAAAACGGTGGCGCGTCAATAATATTCAAAAGGTAGTGGAGAATGTAAGCTCCGCTTTGTAGAAGACTCGATACTGTCCAGCGTCGATATACTACTGGAACAATGTCGAGTCAGATTTTAAATGGTGCAACTGATCAGTCATTAGTATTTGCAACACTTGACCGAGACCGGCCCGGAGCCCGAATTCTCCATAGTGTATCCCATACTCTCAACTTAACAGGTGTATGTATTGTATAATAGGAGAATTTGGGGACAAACATCCTCTTGTAGAAATTGGTGCTGATGCCAATTTCCTCACCAAGGAGTGCAGAATTGGGGCTGAATTACACAGCTCAAATGCACTCATTATAATTTGAATAAAGCGTTTAATATACAATTAAGAAATCGCCCACTAAGACTAGTAAGTGCGTTTCACTTACGTCTTCACCGGTTCTGGCTTCGAGCAATATTCCTCTTCCGTCGTAATGACCATTTCCATTTGCCGGCCAGAAGCCATTGCCGCAAGTTCTAGATGTCAAGAACTTTCTCGGAAACAGTTTGTGCACTTTTGTGCCGAACGTCTTAATCATCATCGATTCTGCTTCACGTACTCTAATTGAATGCAACAAAGTTTGAACAGCTGAATTGAAAGTGACCGATATTTAAAAACTGTTATCACAGATTAATTGCTACGGTCAACTACATTCGCGCATGTCTATTTGTAGCTAGTGGTAGAGTTTTAAATAATACCGACACCATGCTAAAATACTAATATACTAATATCCAAACTGAAAACACAGTAATTAAGATCAAGAAAAGTCCGAGATTAAAATGGGTTACCCTGTTTGCAGAGATGCTAAGCCAAGGTGCAGGCTCCTGGCGGCTGTAGTAAAGTCGATCATGGCATTGTGAACAGGAAGAAGGAGGTTGCCGATATTCAGCAGTAAAGGTTTAACTTCATTTTTTACTGTTGTTACAATCATTTCTAGAGCTTCTTTTCTCATCGAAAACTGCAAATTTTAAAACAATACAACAACTAGGATTTCACCGTAGAAATGATGTATATATGCATTGCAGATTGTTTCTCTCTTAGTTAAAGCATCGATGTAGAATAATTACAAATGTACAGCAGTTTAAACAGAGCTTGTTTATTAATGTATTGGATACGTTTTGGATAGTGCATCGCACAGGATGAGATAACTAGGAAAATAAAAGGATAATTAAATTGCTTCTGAGTAGCAAATCCTTATTCATTACATTATGACTTGTGTTAACAAAGTTACTTACCAAGTCTGTTCCGAGATGTTGGCGGGTCTTTCTGTTGGTATGTTCATCCGGAAGTATAGATGCCTTCGATATTTCCCCCTGAACTATTAAGTTCTTCAGCAATACTTCTAAAGCATCGATTTCGGAATGGAGATCTAACCAATAAGGTTTGTTGCCTGTTGAGTATACCAAAACAATGATAAGGGACGCAATGGCTATAGTTTTCGGTCCGCATGATGCAATTATGTAATCATGCAGAGCATATCAATTGATATGACTCATAAACATTCCCAATAAAAACAATATCCGACAGCAACATAAGAAATAACAACGGTGGCCAATATCAGCGCCAGGCGCCGGAGGTTGAAATAGAACGTGGGTTTCCCGCTGTATCTTTGGTGTGTAATAGGTATAGCATGGCCATGAGTTGATATGACTTTTATCGCACAAGGCCGTTAGTCATATCAACATGTGACCATTGTCTATAATGGACTCATGCCATAGTCAGAATAAGTGTTTTCGGCGGGGGTGGTAGTTCTTTATGTGGGGCCTAAAGGATGCCTTCTTAGCTCATATATGTGTGCTCTCGTGATATGGAATATATCAAAGCACTTTTAAACGAAGAAAATCTTTCTTCCAATTTTACAACTGTGGGATAAAAATCCGAATTGACAGAAAACCAGGTTTACGATGTATGTTGATATTCACATTTATCTCGATGGTTTTTATTCCTCTAAACATTGACATTTTTTAGAATGTCAACAGTTTTGATAATGTCAGACAGATGAATAATTGTTATAAGTGCACATAATTGACGAAATCTAAACAAAGCGCTCCGAAGGCTTTAGGAAGTAGTACTACGTTGGAGTCGAGTATTGATCTTCAGCGGGTAATAAAAAGACTAGGTTTGATAAAAGACATAATCTCACCTTCTTGAAATATATTCACTGCTAAGAGCCTTTGTCTTGCCTCAATGATGAGTTCAACGGCAAATTCTATCCTGGAAATTCAAATACAAGCATTAGTAGGGATCATTGAATGTAAAACGGCGTTTTTAGCCAATTCTAGCTTATCAAATTTGTATATCTTTTTAAAGATAAATTATTTTTGATGTAAGAAATATGAATTATATAGAATCTCATGAAATTTTTCTACAAAACTGGAACCCCAAATACAACGCTTTAATGTAACGTTGACCAAACTATGTAAAAATATACATTTAAGTTGTTAGCTTACATGTGATTAAAAGTGTATCGTTTTACCTGTTAACACAAAAACTGATATCTTGCATAGTAGACTTTGGATTTTCAACCAAGTTTGGTAAGCTTTGACTAATATCATCTACTGCAGAATATATTTCCATCCAAGCCCATGGAAGTCTGATTGTAATGGCATCTATGACATCCTATATACAATTGTGAACTGAATTTAGAACATTTTGTTTGGATCTATACTATGATAAATATGCAGGCATGGCATAATAGTGTTATAATTACGAACACACTATCTTCCGAGAATACTATTCGAATCATATAATAAAATGATAGGATCATAGGAAAGAGTCTTGTTGCAATATAAAATGATACAAAATGTACCTCGTGCAGTGCCACTACGTCGGTTTTAATATCGTTTAGCAAGTTCCTTATGTGATGAACAAGATCAAACGCTTTATTTTGAACTTCTGGCAGGTCTCGAAAGTTAGCAATAGTAGTATATAGAGGAAGTGCAACTCGTCGGTAATTCAGTGTTGAATGGTGCAATATGAACATGGAGTTGCGTAAGTTGATTACTGCATCCACAAAATGAGGAGCCGGGGCTGGAGGGCTGGCAAGTCTTATAAAATTGTTCAATGGTATTTTGATGCTATCTACTAGTCTAGGAATCAGCCTTGAGAACAGCTCGGCCCTGTTGAAAAATTCTTTATAATTGAATTCCTGAAAAATAAGGAAAAGAATAAAGCCTTGTGTTACTACTACATTGTTAGGGAAACACCGTCTTATCAAACATACCTTCAGCACGTTCACATCGTACGACGCTTCACCAGAAAGACAGAAACTCAAATCCAAAAGTCGCACAGTGTTGCGGTCTCCAGTCATGTACACAATAGCACGATTGTTCATATCAAACTTTGCCCGCGAATTCAAAGGACCTGTATTCATGTTTTAAATCAACCTATAATTCAGGCATGATGGTGGTCGTAAATAAAGTTTAGATATTGGTAAGTGGAGGGGGGGGGGTTAAAAAATAATAGGCTTTTTCCGTTTTGTTTCTTTAACCCACCTATATCGATGTCTAGTAGGTTACGAGCGGTTACGTGAATCGCCGCGCCCAGATCAGCGTCACCTATGTCTAAGTCCCATCTCTTGGCAGCTGTATGTAAGGAAAACTCAAAACCATCCCAAACAGTTCGGCGGATGTCTCTTCGAATTCTTGATTGCTCCTCGCTGGTAATTTTTGTGTTGTTGTCTATGTGTCGTCTAAGAACCAATCATATTGTAATAACTTTATTTGAAGTTTTTTCATTTAAATATTTATTCTGCGTAATGATCAGCTAGCTAGCTGGTATACCCTGTCATAAGTTTGAGGACACTTATCATGTCCCCGCCGTGTGGATGCTTCTGGTACACCTGTGCTGCAGTTTCTCGTAATTTCGGACTTTCTGTTTGATTCATGACGATCCTCATCAGTGCCAAGGAAATCTACGCATTAAATCAAACCATTGGTTATGTAATATGTAAATAGTTTTGTCCGTATATGTTACCCTTGCAGTTTGTTTAAGGATGCTGTGATATCCTTCTTACCTTTTCATCATGGACGGTTTCAGCTGCTAGAACAGCACTCCTGCGCAGATCTTTGTCTGCCTGGGTGTGATTCATGTAGGACAGGACAACGTCCGTGGAAGAAGCCATCTGGGCATTGGCGAGAGCCAAAATCATAGACCTTCTGCTATGAATTGATTTCAAATACTCGCCTTTACTGTGCATTTTGCTCATGTTTTTTTCCTGTCCAGGATCTGTATTAAGTCAACCGATTTACGTTAACCGTGTTATTTATATCATCGTATTTGTTTGAAGTAAACTGCACATAAAAAAGGTTAATTCCGTATCCAACAGTGACCAACATGCACAGTTATACTGTCAGAATGGGAATGTGGTGAAGGATTATATTCCCTTAACAACATGTATAGATAATCTTCTTCTTAATTCAAAAGTGCCGGATTGTGTTAAGAATACATTTAGGCAAAATATACAATCAGGATCATTTACTTTCACATCTGTCTGAAATAGTGTGTTAGTAACCCACCATATATTCCCAGTCGGCTTTCAATTTCGTTCACGACAGAAATCGACCAATCAATGTTGTATGATTTCATGTAGTGCGTCATCGCTCCAAGGACCAAAACCACCATGTTATTAACCTCATCTGAGACTTTGGAGGCTGCAAACGATATGTGTCCCCATTATCTAATTGAAAGTTCGCAGGAGTATTCTAGATAGTATCATACAAACAATGATAGCACTTACTTTGGAATATGTATTGTTCCTCGAATGCGCGGAACCGTAGATAGCCTAATATGTCCTGTAATTATAAGTAGGGGTATATCATATGGGCTTTGTTATTACCTTTCAATTTCTGTCGAACAAGAGAATTCACATTTAGATACGTACATTTGAGAAATCTCTGTGCTCTTGAATGAAATGATATAACGCATGCATCACCAGTTCAGCCTCGGGGTTTTCTGCCATCAGGACATTTTCAAGCATCAATTGCCACGAAGCATCAGTTCTCATGTCTCCTAATAGATCAGTTATTACCTGCCTCTCGAAGTGGTTCTCGCTGCTCAGATATGTGTCAGCTAAAATACTCAATTCGTGGTCTGTGAGGAATATTGCAAGTTTTCTTAATTTAAAGAAACAACTCGAGTCTTCAGGATCTCCTTTAAACAGAAACGTTGGTGATCAAACATAATATGATATGCTCATACTTGTATATATTGACCGAACGCTAAGTCAGGACTAGTTAGTTTACCTGGGTTTAATAGGTTATTGACGACACAGGAAAAATGATTGTCTATGTCCTTCAGTATGAATCTCATATCTTCTTTTTCCATTGAGTCCTAAATGTATATGATAGTACACTATACATGTGCAAAATGTAAATTGTTTGTACACACATGTGTACATCAATTTCAATTAAGGGTCTTACGATTCACAATTAATTTCTAAGTCAAAGAAAGAGGGTGCATGTGTAATATTTGAATCAACTGCCCATACCAGCTTTGTGCCAAGAACGTCTCGCGTCAGGTTCATCGGAATCTGTACAGTATTATGCCTTTCATCATCAATAGAGAGGAGCCTAATATTTGCCTGGTAAGTACTTTTCAAACTCGATACATCTGAATGTTGGTGAATATAATGTTTAGGGGTAAAGGTTCGATGAATATAGCAGGGGTAATTGGGAAATTTTAAATCCGCCGCAGCTCAAGTCAAAGAGTCAGAGCTTGGATTTTACCAGGAGGATGTGACCGACGGGATACCGTTACAAATGCCCGGCCTACCTAGTGGAGAGTGATAAAATGTGATGTAACTGTGGTTGCGAGCTTAGGGGTAAGGACGGGGATGCTATGCCGCTGATAATTTCACTAAAGGTATTGCCTATTAGTAAGCAAGCTGGTTGATGTACTCAAATTGCATTTCATCTGTGAAGAGCAAATCGCACTGGAAGCGTTGATTGTAAAGTACGGATTACTAACATTCGTATTGAAAGTTTGTAGAGTACCCTCGGGTTATTATTACGTCCATTAAGATTTGTAATAACAGGTCTTTGATTATTAGATAAAAAAAGTGATACCATAAAATGTCAAATGCATTTCTTACCTGAACTTGGTTTAGCAGAAAACCTATTATTGAGACTGCCTAGATTACTGCAATAGAAAAATTCACAATGGCAAATGAAAACTATATTATCAACCCTGATTTTCTATTTAGTTAGAATGAATCAATATAGCTTGAGTGTACTCACAAACCCAGACGTTTATTGTTTGATTTAAATTTCTCAGACATCGTAACTTCAACGATAGCATGCTTTTCCAGGTCATACGTCAACACCTGCCCAATGTTTCGCGTGAGTTTCAGAAACTGTTTATTCTGATTTCATTTCATTATTAGAATATATTTAGATCTACATGTATTTACCTTTTTGTAGCGATGATCGACCTGTTTCATGGCAGTGACATTTTTTGTCTTGTAGAATGTTACTCTGCGATGATCTGGTACTGCTGTGTATGTTGCTTCATGCACACCTGTATATGATTTTAAGTTAGTAATATTTGCCAACATTATTGAATTCCAGATTATAAGTAAAATTGTCATCCATATTTATATCTAAGATCAATTTATTTTGTTCAGTTGTTTATCCATGCAAGGTGTGTCAAATAAAACAAAGTAAAAAAGTATATATTCTAGTTGTGTTTTGTAATAGTATCAAGGAGCACATTTCAACACATTTATTACCTTCAACGCCTGTTTCGTTGAGCGTATAAGCCCATCGAGTATTCTTCTCTATATCATTCGGTGAAAGAATAAGTCGAGCCGATATCATCCCAGCTATTGCCATGTATTGGTTTATAGTCTGCGGAGTTAATTCTGGATCATAGAATACGTCTGTGACATCCCCAAATTTGTTTTGGATAAAGGAAAACCTGTCAAAAATTGTATCAAAGTCATGGATTACTAAAATCTTGACTAGAAAAATGAGAATGGTGGTTTAATTTATTCTATGTAACACATTACGAAATATCATCCATTTTATAACCGTTACAGGTTCTTACCATTTGTCGATTGTGTTGCCGTGATCTTTCTCATCTGAGATATAGATACATTTAGTCAGGTGACATAGTTGTCAGTTTCAATATGTGAAACAAAGACCTATTTAAATACGCAATTTCCTTTTTATTTTTCGTGTAAAACATGCATAATTTTCTTTACCCTGATTTCCATTGTGGAACTCTATGTCGAGGATATGAATGACGAGCTTGAAATGGGTTCCGTCCTCAATTTCTTGAATGGGAATCATGGCAAACTAAAAAGAATGAAACACGGGAATCGTCTTTAAGACATTCTACTGTCATGTATTGTCAACTAAAACAAATATAAATGAAATTGTTATTAATATTACTAGTTGTGTTTATGCAAGATTGTGTTAAAATTTCATTCAACAAGATGATCAAATAACAAATACATGTATAATTTTTCATCATCTTTACCATAATTTGTTCTACAGGAGACGACCTCAGCATAACACATACATCGTACATTCGACAAAGAAATGACTCACAGGTGTATTCATCAAAAATAGATATATTCTACCTCATCAGTATTACCTATTCAAATTGTCACAACCCACGAAATCTAGGCGCACGACTAATCATAACTACGCGCATAGTTAGCAAAGTTTGAACATCAGTGCTCACTGTGTTAGGTGTTAAACATGAGAGTCAATGGGCCCGCACATAGTTATCATTGAATGTCTATGATAGGCAGTTCCCTTCTCGTGATTCACTAATTTAGGTTGTGTGGGTGAGACCCGAGGTGTGATAGGCAAACCGCGGCTGAGCACGGGAACGAGGATCGATCTGTGCTACCGGTTAGCGCTGACCCAACAGGCGTTAACTAGTGTCGGATCAAACCGTGTAATACAGCTTAGGGAACCTGCTTTCTCGCCAAGTCAGCGCAAAGCGAGAGATACAGGCTGGCTGGATAAACATAATATCACCGTATTCATGCATGCGTCGTTTGAATATTGGTCTTTATACGTACAAGCATAATCGCATGTGAAATAATGGCACATATTTTATGATATTACGCTTGGGAGATCAGTGCAGTCATTGGTCGTGACCTAAATAGCTATAGTTCCGCTTTATCCCGTAATAACCTCAAAGTGGCGTCCAAAAAAAGAGTAACCATCAACTGAATAAACTGCAACAATCTGCATGATTTGAGTGTCACGGCCAAGTTTCTGATCCACTGGCTATCCACATATTAACATTAATAACAACCAATCCACAGCAGCCAGAGTTAGAGTGGGGCTATGCCCATCACCTGAGCAACCGGGTAGCGATGATTCGGTAGTGCGTGTCACATCTCTCTTTGCGCACAGGGGGTGAGGCCTCGTTAATCCGAGTACACTTATACAAAAGCTAAGTCGAAGGGTTCAGCCGTTAAGCACTTTATAGCTCAGTGTCCCAGTGTGAAAACCAAGGCAGCCGTGTCACCAGGTCAATGCACAAGCAGGAGAGAACACACATATAAGCCGCCGCAGACTGTGTAAAACCTAACTTCACGTCATGTTGCCGGACACTTTACTTCGCCACAGACCGGGAGAGGCCACAACACGTTCTTACCCGATGCACACGCTCGCCGGAATCACCTTTGATATCCACCTACAGCTGTCAGAAATTGACTTCTCGATCACAGCTGTGTATCGCTATTCGCGACAGTAGCAGCAGCCGTCTGCTGCGGCCGTGCAAAGTTATTTGATATAGAGCCGCGCGAGGCTAACAGCACCTGCAGTAAATAGCGATTCACGGCTACAGTAGATTTACACTTGTTCCGGGTGTGGCAAACGGCGATCTCTGCTTGTTATCACCGAACAGTGATACAGACACCGGCAACACGGCGTGAAGAGAGGTGCCCGCAAATGGCGGCGATATTTATGTTTTTACCCCTTGCTCGATGACAGTGTGGCCTATACATCAGTTATCATTCACTAAAGGACATATTGATGTTAACTAGTGCCGTGATTAGATGATTGATATAAATCTGGTATCAAAAAACGTGACAGGGGGAATATTGAACCACATTCGGCCGATAATTTGTTTTCGGGGCGCCCGAAAATCAAATCGAAATTCAGCGTCAAGTCTATGTTTGTCTGCGTCGGGACTGATATTTTGTGGACATGTATACTTTACTATAGGGTGTCAAATGCAATCAGGGGCCTCACCCCTGAAATCTATATTAGCGCTAGACGCACGACTAATCATAACTACGCGCATAGTTAGCAAAGTTTGAACATCAGTGCTCACTGTGTTAGGTGTTAAACATG
>JAXGGS010146308.1:0-18214 GCA_035585475.1 Armandia brevis
TTCGCGCCGCCCTGTTACCGCGGGAACGGTTGTCACGGACGCACGCGCGCTCTATCACGCTTTCCCGCGCTTTTTCTACCTAGGCCCACGTAAATGTCGTCTGCTGCAGCGCTGGCGCCAATCCTGTGAGCGTGGTGGCGAATTCACTGCTCACAGCGTAATGTCCTGAAATTAGAAGACGAGAAATGAGCACTTTGCATTCATAATTAACCCATCACGCCATGGAAATTGCGAGAGAGGCTGAGACTGAATATATATATATAGAAATAAATGGACTGACAAAAACGTCTTTGCACTCTCTCTGCAAACAGGATTTCCCTGGCTAAATGCGAGATGAATGGAGGCCAATCTATTTTCTGAGTCTGAAAACGGTGCTTTGGAGTCGGTGTGTCCTTGGTTTAAGCTCGTGCGGGTCGCCCTGAAATATTTATGCGGCGGCGTCTGGGAGAAACGGGGGGCGGGGGAGAGGCCGCTTAAGCCGGCAACAATCTCGGTGATAGATCGCTGGCAGGGGAGCGGGGTAAAGGCGGGGTAAAGGCGGGGTAAAGGAGGGAGAGGGGGAGCGGGCTAACACAAAAACAACATCACACAAACACGATTCCAAGGACTTTAAAGATAAAAACTGCATCGAAATATCAGCGCACTCGACATGAGTTCATCGCCTCAGGGAAACATCTTTTTTTTCTGTGATCGCCTTGACCTTGGTCACGGCGTCCTATTACCATGTATAATAAGATAGACTGGCCCAGAATGCAGAAAATGATGCTCACATAGAATTCGATGAAATGGTTGTGGTGCTAGGTTTTCTTCATCCCTGATTGTTAAATATAATTTGCATTCTTTTTGTGATTGATAACACACACGTGCTTGCTGATTTTAACTCAGAGATCTTAGCTCTTTGTGGATAAACTAATTAAATGGAAATCACTTCAAGTGACACCATAGCACAAAACCTAGTTGAGTAAAGAGAGACAACTTGATGGGCATGTCTGCATAATGATGTACAGTTAGCATTTGGAACTTGCACAGAAACTTCAGTCCCAATATACCATCGCTATATAATGTGACAAATGTGAGGAATAATAGACCAGCAATAAATAGTTGTAAATGTAATGTAACACTGACACAGTATCTATTATTGATGGACATTTGTATTCAGGGTAATGTGATACTACGACAAATCCTGGCTATTTACGTCTGCATTCACCAGCTTATAACAATAAAGCAATTCCGCTAAAGTGCTTTCGTCACGTATCTATTAGCAACAAAGTTACAAGCTACATTTTTACACACGATATTTTTATTTCCCCATCCTCACCAATAGAGGCTGAGTTGCGCACTAAATAATGATGCTGCTGACGTTGTCTGTGTGTTTATTCTCTGCTGGGACATCAGACCGACCGTCGGATGTTTTCCCCAGTAATGGAGATGAATTCTCGGGACGGTCGCCGTAAATGCAGGAAATGTATTTTTTACGCCACCCCCAACGGTCCTATAGAATTTACTACATCGAGTGTTTTTGGTCTATCGTGGGTTACAAGCAATTTTATTGGCAGATAAATTAAACTATGGGATGTACACACATGTAGGGAGGGATTTGGGGTTTCTCAATATTGTATGTGCAGGTCATGTGTATGTGGTGACATGTATTCGGACATGCGATTAACCAACAGAGGTCAAGTTAAGTTCAACATTTTGAAATCACCGTTAAATTGGCCATCATCTCTCAAAATTAACCCAAATGAGTCTGTATAAAAACCCAACCAACCCCTAAATGGATCACATCTAAACAAGTATATCTCCATCATGATTTGATTGAAGATCGAAATTAAAATGATAACTGTCACCCTGGCCTTGGTGGATAAGATGGATAAAATAATTTCAAATACATAATCTCATCCATCACCATTTACTAGTTTATCATGCATACTTGTACCTTCTCCTGCATGATATAGAAAACACGAAACAATTGAATAGATGTAGAGACGTCCATATATATATATATATACATGTACTTGCAAGATATGTGACCAACAATCAGAGCAGTGTCACCGTCTGATATATTATACATCAACCACGTAAGATAGACATATCTGTAGCTGTGCAATATTAATATCATATCTTTATCATTGTTCGCAGGTAAATCAATCACACAGCTTCTCATCCAGCCCTAACACGTGGTTTTATCTCATGATTCTTTTTACTTTTGTCGTCCCGTACAATAACTGTCACCATCTATCATAACAAGCGTACCCTGGAGACACAGTCGTACATCATTATCTGAGCGGTATGTCACGTGATCTGAGAGCCACGTCTGGTTTATAGCGACTGTGGATTAATCGGTCTCTGTGAGATACATGTGACATGGCGGTTGAGTACAATACATACATCTAGGCTAATTTGGGGATCAATTGTCATAACACATGGATTCTCTTAGACACTTTTATTTGTCCTATTATTGGTGTATAAGACAGGGATGTATGTTCACAAATAGGTCGTGCTTAACAAAGATGCGCTGATCGTACAATACACAATTAAGGCGCGTGCATAGATTATACATATATACAGGCATATATATATCAAGCAGATAACTACACCGTGTGAAACTTTCGGCACACAAATTTTTGCAACATCGCTGCGCGCGAATGCTCAAATTCTCATTTATATCAGCAATTATTCTAAGCAGTTGACGATTTTTTAGAAATGGATTTATCACCGAATCATATATATATATATCGCTTAAATGTGCTTTTCATTGCACGACGCCCTCAGATTCTAATCCTACTGATGTAACGATATTGATCGACTTACCAATGACAACTCATGCGTATCAATCTAGCTCAGTTATGTATTAAACATATAGACTTGATTGAGCACACGTCATCTAAAAGCATATATCCATCACAGCGGGGCGAAGGATGACTATGTAGTTTTGCAGTTATAGTAGATGATCAATATAACTCGGTTCGATGTAAGGTGGGTTTTTCCTGTTCATCTCCATAACGCGGGTCAAAGGTATGACCCGTAGGAAAATGTTGTTATTCTATATAACGCGTTTTTAAGCCCTCCGTGGCCCTCGTTATATCGATCATCTACTGAAGCAATAAATTGTCATATATCACCAACCCAAGCAGAATCTAGTCATATATATGACAGATATAATATATATGCACAAATATAGGATCATGAGCATGTGATTTCGACCAGACATACACCTAGACTAATAGTTTTTTTACCGTGGCTAAGATGTTACCCTGAGGGGACTGCTCGGTAGGTTATATTCTTAGTCACCACATCGGCGGTTCGCGCTCGATTTCTCGTCAGATTATACGACTGCAGTCCCCCTTTTGTGAGTTAAGTGGCCATTACTTAAATCGCCGTATTCGAGAGCTAACAGAAGCTATATAACCCCGCGTACAAACAACTGAGGAATTTACATAGCTTCTATATTTATTCAATAGGATTTATCGAGTGTTTCCGGGGGGTGTATGCTCGCGATGCATAACTTCCACGAACGGCAGTCGAACAATTGAGAACCGCATAACAATAGTCATATATCATATTAACAATATGTCGATAAAACCTCCGTATTCATACATACCCAGAAGAATTGGAGTATCATATTTTCGATATGTTAGAATATTGAATCATTCTCATCATGATTTGCCTGTATAAATGTAATGCATTCCTCTAGTATTTAACCAATGCCTGCACATGACTATGGTATTTTTAGGTGATCATTCGTATTATGCTTAAATGATTTTACATTAATCATTTTATATAAAATAATGCATACTTTTACCCCATGGTGAATGATGGAAAACACCTTCACAAAAATTCAAGCATTGATCGTGGATTACACCCTTGACCTTATTTGATCTGATAAAACGGTCACACATATATGACGCACTTTAATATGTTAGGCGACAGGCTACCGAATCCGACACCCGGATTAGCGGGTCAAATCCTGTCATTCAACATTAAATCCGGTATAAGAGGCCCCACTAGAGGTTGAACCGTTTCATATCCAAAGATTATAACTTTATACGCATAATGATATAAATTGTTCAAGGTAAATCGGTGATCACAAATAATTCCAGTATATAAACAGTCAGGCGAGTCAGTTGATATTAAAACAAATATCTGCAAATAAAAAGGGCAATATTTATGCTTATATATCTAACTTTACCGTTGACCTACCTACCCCTACATATATTCAATCGTAAGTCAAAATCTTATCTAAAGATGGAAGTAGCTTGAGCAATGAACACGATGGAGATTATCAATGATTAATCTCACTCCACAATATCAGGATCATACATGTACCCGATTTGACGATAGGTCACGAGACGCACGCCATATAATATTAAAAGTTGTAAATTCATACATGATATCACATTGTAAACAAAAAACATACATGTACATGCTAAAACACTTACCCGCGGATAATACTGGTTATTTCACACCGTACTTTCATCAGCTTCAGATCAGGAGCACACCCTGACCAGAAATTAACTGTCCACTGAATACTATTTCACCGGCTCTCTAACAGTGTGTGATGTTGTTGGCAGATTGTTACGCGGTTGCCACTTCGCCTCGGTGCCCGATGGTCCGACTCGCTTAACACAAACGCCAACAACGCCTTAGTCTCTTATATAAACTTACCTGTCCAGAACGCAATCACGGCCGGCTTATAGGCGCTCACCTGTAGAACCTGTTAGATGTCAGACACGGGTCGCACAGGTACAGCTACCTTAATTAACACACCTGCGCCGGAGATATGAAATATCAATCCGTCAGCTGATCAAGCGAGAAAAAACCTGGACAAAGCAGACGATAAGTAATAATTTGGCGGGAAGCGCGTGCTTGGTTCTGGATCAGTGGCGGGAAACCACACGTGATCGTGATCAAAGGGCGGGCTTTTAGTAATCAATAATTAACAATGTGTTCTGTCGAACTTGTCACTCAAGGTTCACCCCCGAGTAAGGATAAGTATCGCATAATTAAAACTTTACATTGAGAAGCTGAGTATATATCGATCAAGTGACAGTTCACTGATGCAGTGATTTTGTTCAATATTACAAATATAATATTTCACTGTGTTACAGTCAAACAGTATGCCAACACAGCCAAATGTTCCAATTAAAAAATAAATCGTCTAATCTTTAAGAATACGCAATTTGAATAATTATATTGGTCTAAGGTATGATCGGTATTTAAAGTGATGCCGAATGCTAATCATTTCCATGGTTACTGAAGTGGATATTTGAGTAAGAAATGAAACCTTACCGTTAAAAAGTGTGGGTATATCTCGTACCTTATTCAGAGCTACTGATCATGGCTAGATATGTTTATACTTGACAGTGCTGGGTTTTATCTACCTGTATCCAGGTATATATATAAATATAAACACACATTTATCACAGGCACTCCTGCTCAGGAGCTGAGTGTCATAATAAATCTTACACACATCAAACAGTCAGGTAGCGCGGAACAACCACTTCATAAAACACTCAAAGCAAGGGTGTACTATGGTTCAGATGCTTTTTATACATGCAAGGGTTTACTATGGTTCAGACGCTTTTTATACATGCAAGGGTTTACTATGGTTCAGACGCTTTTTATACATGCAAGGATTTACAATGGTTCAGACGCTTTATATACATGCAAGGGTTTACTATGGTTCAGACGCTTTATATACATGCAAGGGTTTACTATGGTTCAGACGCTTTTTATACATGCAAGGATTTAATATGGTTCAGATGCTTTATATACATGCAAGGGTTTACTATGGTTCAGACGCTTTTTATACATGCAAGGATTTACTATGGTTCAGACACTTTTTATATATGCAAGTATTAACTATGGTTCAGACGCTTTTTATACATGCAAGAATTAAATATGATTCAGACACTTTTTATACAGCATATGGTACATATATCGCCCGTTCCACAAGGAGTGAGCTCTGTCTGAAATTAATATTGATGCATCAGAGGTTTATTTTGATATATAATGAACAGTAGGGAAAAAGGGTATTGATAGAAAAACTGTTAAATTATGGCAATCGTGTTTCAATAACCGTCAAAATTAATATCATTCTGCAATTAATTTTGAGCCATGTAGATTATTAGAAATTGATGCATCAAATTTATTATTGAAGCTCTTAATAACACGATTTTAACGTTAAGAATACCGCCAAACTATTGATGCGTCAATATAACACTTGATATTGACGTTTTAGACTAAGCACAGTTTGTGTGGAAAAAGCGATATGCAAGGACTAACTAAAGACTAAATCCTTCTTTTACATCTTAATACAACTCGTGTTCAAGATGAATATAGGTGCAGTTCGATAAACCGCACCATTAAGTGAGATATATAATATGCTACTACAAACCGGATTTTCTGTATATAGAGTAGTACACATGCTTAATGTGTCCTATATGGTACTACTTAGCACGGGCAGATCTCAAATCTATAAGCATGTAGGTTAATATATGCGTGTGTAATTGTGTGTAGCAGAACGGTTACATTAAGTTAGAGCATAGAGTTACCGATTCACTGATATCAGCGACATTTATGTGACTATAATTTAAAGTCATTCATTTAAGTGCCAACCGATTTATGATGATTGACATGTGTCTGTTAGATTTGATACGATATTTTAAAGCAACTCAATAATACTTGCCACTGGTTTCACGAGTGTTATATCTTACGTGGTCATTGTTAAATTTATGTGGCAAAATCCCTCACGATCGCGTATTAAAGATTGGTTTCGAGAATTTCAGACATATTCTGATGAATACAATCATAATTTAAGATTCAATTTCCTTCTTTCTGTGCTTAAATGAAGATATAGATATATTTATATGATAAACTATAGAAGGCTATAGCAGATGATACAAACTTCAAGCGTTTATAAAAGTGCCCTATATATTCACAACCATATATAAATTATGTTTTACTGTACATACTTTATGTTGCATTCCATCCACGATGTAGTGTATGTCAATGTGAGCATCCCTTACAATTGTACACAATAGTAGAAAAGAATCTCATGTATACATTAACGAATGTATTAAATCTGAGATCCAAGTTTATGTTGCCTTCAAATCGCCTCTACATTGTATAGACATGTCTAGCAAATCGGCGATTACAATTTTAATTTGGTGGGACTACAAAAACCTGTTAGCATACTATGAACCCAACTATATATCAATGTATGTTGTACATTTTCTATGGCTGCATTATTAAAACATTCTATCCTCTAGAATGGGAATCGTCGATGTTTAATAGCTATTCGCGGGTCATTAAGTGCGGGCATATATGCGTTGTATTTCCCTCTTTAAGCTTAGATAAATACGGGTTATTCACAAGTATCCTCACTCGAACCTGGCTCCGTGGATTCGCACCTTGCGCTCGCATTTTGCCACATAGGTAGCAAACACTTCGCGGCTCGGAAACTGTGCGCTGGAAATCCTTCAGGCGATTACAAGGAATCACCGCGTGTTTAAACAGCCGGGGTTCATTCTCTTTTAGCTGCTAATCCAGAAGTCCCGCACTCTCCGACCGTGACGTCGTCGCGTCGTCGTTATATTTGTCCGCGATTCGTTCTCGGCTGCCGAACCGTGAAAACGTTTCCGTGCGCGATAGCGATCGCCAGACTAAATGGGGGGGGATATATTCGGCAATAAAAGCAACATTAACTGAACGTGAAATACACGCCCACATCGCCAAACAATCGCCGTGGTTTAATTGCTCGCGGCGCGGTTCTTAAACACATCACATTTAATCAAAGAAATACGGACGAGACGAGAAAAACGCCGAACCACTCAGCATATCGCGAGATGAATATGAATTAGTCGGTTCGGGGTTTTCTATAGGCGAATTACCCGACCTTTACTTCCATGTGAATCAATAGAATTACACGGGATTGCAGGTTAACAGGTTGTTCATGCACATGTATGTTTGAATAAGATGTACATGCGCTGATTTTAAACCGTCTGTGACAAGTTGACTTCAAAGCCGGCACTGATCAGGAGTGAGTAAGCGCTGGTGTTTGATCGCTAAAATGTAGCAAGGTGCGAAGGATTCGTCACAATTCACACATTTCTATGACGCGATTGTAACGGATAAGGGTACATGTACATAGATATATAGTGCCAGAAGACCATCTTCGCCACCCGGCCCAGTAAGATGTTGGTGAGACGAGCACGTGTAGTGAGGATTGTCTCAGGAATATTATGGATTTCACTGACCGGTTTTCTACTGGTGGTGTTAGAATTAAAGGTGAGCACGGATGAGGATGAGGAACATCAGCGGGTCGGTGTGAGACGTGTTTACAGTGTCAGAGATGGAGCACTAGGAGGTTCTACAGCAGGTCTGTGATACATCCCATGCATCAGCTAGCAATTCAGCTTTTGTTTTACCCGAGTTGAAGCAATTTGTTTCTTTCTTATCACAATCGGTAATTTCTTAAAATGGAATATATTTATATAGCTTGCTGAGCTTATTACTGCATATATCCATTATAAGGCGGTCGGCGGGGGACAAGTCTAAAAACCCGCGTTATAGCGGATACCGTGTATTGTTTATGGACCCGCGTTATAGAGAACACCATAAACACGAATCAGGGGACACGCTAGACCCGCTTTATAGCGAATACCGCCTTATATCGGGGCGCCTTATAACGGATATCTACAGTAATTGACTTACTCGATACATATTCTTAAAATATGTTTTAATTTGGAATTATTCGATTCGCATGTTTCAGAGAGCAACTCGAGTGGCGAAGTTTATCAAAATGTGACGAATCTGCGGATCCTGTGCTGGATTCTGACGGACACGCACCAGACGGCACGTAACACCGCCATCCGAGAAACGTGGGGACGTAAATGTGACGTACTCCTCTTCATGTCGTCACGTAATGACGTACCGTGCAAGGACGTCATACCGTTAAACGTCACGTTCGGACGTCAACACATCACGTTTAAAGCCAAAGCGGCGTGGACGTATATTTACAATCACTATGGCAACGCGGCTGACTTTTATCTCAAAGCTGACCCGGATACATACGTCATTGTAGAGAATCTGATGTCATATTTACGTCACAGAAACTCCAGTGAACTGGAGTATTACGGGCACAGATTCAAACCGCCAAAGTGGAATTACGTCTACATGGCCGGAGGGCCGGGTGTTGTGTTAACCAAGGAGACGTTAAAACGATTAGTGACTGTAGCTTATAACATGTGGCCAGACTGCATGTACCCTGATGGCGCAGGTAATATATAAATATACACGTTATAATGATTAGTGACTGTAGCTTATAACATGTGGCCAGGCTGTTTGTACCCTGATGGCCCAGGTAATATATAAATATACACGTTATAATGGTTAGTGACTGTAGCTTATAACATGTGGCCAGACTGCATGTACCCTGATGGCACAGGTAATATATAAATATGCACGTTATAACGGTTAGCGACTGTAGCTTTTAGAACGTATTGTGGGATGGTAATGTAAAGAGCTGTAAAGGTAATGTTGAAGTAAGATCCCGTTTACAGCAACGTTTCTGTGAAAGTTGACATTCATGTGTTAATAGCACGATGTTTGATAACGTAGATCCTCATTTCTTCTATTAAATACTTGAAGAAGCATCTCAACATTAGAATATATAGGATCTTACTCTAATCCTTGTCTATTATTGTCCAGGAGAAGATGATAAGACAGGGAGATGTTTGTCACGTGTGAAAGCGCGAGATGTAGACACGAGAGATCGCGAGAGGCGGGAAACTTTCCTCGTCTTCCATCCCTACCACCTGTACTCTGGGAAACTGCCGCCCTGGTACAAGGAGTATGACATCAACGGCGCAGCACAGGTATGCAGTAACCCACCTTGACATTACAGTCTTCGATTAATAAATAAATATATAACAAAAAGAAGAGCAACAG
The DNA here is from genome assembly GCA_035585475.1 of Armandia brevis. Taxonomy (NCBI): domain Eukaryota; kingdom Metazoa; phylum Annelida; class Polychaeta; family Opheliidae; genus Armandia; species Armandia brevis. The sequence continues at coordinate 9,952 of JAXGGS010146308.1, forward strand.
TTTACAGAGTTGCATGTAGAATACTTGTTTATTGTGTTATCTTAGGCTATACAATTATGGCTAGTATTATTTATTTTTATCCTAATTGAGAATTTATTTTAATAATCGGTGATTTGAACTAGGAGACTGTGCCCATATTTTCTAGTATTAGCTATAGGAAACGGTCGAAAGGCTGAAGCTGAACCACATGGCAGCATAGATGTTATTCATTTCATTACGTGATAGTTTGTATATTACTTGTGGTGAAACATTATCAATGTTAAGTTATTTGGTGTTTCCAGGGGAGAAATTGCTGCAGTCGATATCCCGTATCTTTCCATTACATCAGGGCAGAAGAAATGTATCTGATAGACACTTTACTGTACTTCTATAGAGCTAATCCACAGACTATTGTTAACAATCAGTCTCATATCAGTGGCTTTAATGTGCAAAAAGATACAAATTCACTACACTTTATTGATGATGTGTAAATAAATATGATATTATCTGATTATGAGCACGTAAAAACCGGAACGAACAACCACACAATAAATGCAGGTCATATTTTAAACCCTGAATGTGAGAAATATTGGTACAGATGTAATGCGCTATGAAGAATATCTACTATTCCAAGGCTCACAACGCTTTACCACAAATGAAGGCGAATGGTTTGTATAAATCGATCTGTGATCAAATTATAAGGATAGACACTAGCCCTGATTATGGTCTGACCCATAGTAGGACCACAGAGTTCATGACCTGTTTATAGGACCGACCTTACAATAGATGATTCCTATGTATGGTCTGACGCTATTTTCGGGTCAATATTCCCATGAAACTCGTCGAATAGGGCCATTAATCAGCTTGGCTCTAAGCTAGGGTAGCCGCCCAAAAGTACCCTGCATAGCAACACATTCCGTGCGCCCCAATAATAAAACAGGAAACGCACCTCCCCTCGCATACCTGCGCTTCTCCATCCAGGAAAGGCTGCTCATCAAGACATAACCGCATTTTCCTACAATGCATTTGTGGCGGGAAGGTTGGAAACAAAATATATGCTACCTCATGTGAACTTCCAAACCTCTAAATTTTCTGAATTTAAAAAGCACACCGCCAGCGTCACTCGCTTAGGTGTTTTGACTTTGACTTTGACTTTGACTTGATAAATAAAACACAATACATATCTGGTACAAATTGATTAATAAAGATAGACCTGTATGAGAATAACCACCAAAATAGTCCCACTGACTCACAATAAATATCAATTCATAAATACGTTTATTCATCGCGTCGTTTTAGATAGACGGACAAACAAAGTACACAACATAGAGAAATAACATTATATGATACTGTGATTAAAATACATTTTATATTTTATTAATACAGTTATACCATATGAGTATATGGTGATACTAAAGGGAGTTACATCAGCACATGTTAACAAACGTAGTGAACCGGATCCAGTTTAAAACTACTTGAGTTGGTAGAATGTCCAGTCTGGCTGATTAAGGTCAGTGACCGGAACCGGGGTCGGATGGAGGCTGCACGAGGTATTCCGTGCGTTGTAACTGAACGCCGGGTAGCATCCTTCCCGCGCAGATCTGGCGCACTCCAGCTCGCTAGTAGTGGTGTTGTAAACGGCGGCTACAAAACCGCCGCCAGACGTCGCTGGCGTCTTCAGGTAGGCCAGAAACGGTTCCTCGTAAGTAGTATGCCTTACAGTAGCGCATTGAGAGCTCTTACCGCCTGAAATAAAGGTCATAACAATATATTTCACTTCTGGAGGAATTCTTTCCGTAGCCTTCTACTTTACAGTGGTGGCTACGATTAAGTGACAGAGAAATTCATAGATAACAGTTATCTTAGACGGCGTCCTTGCTGTATGATAGATCGGTATATAATAAGTGTTTCTAACGCAGTATCTACGGTCAAAGAGTCAGTTATCGATTATTGTACATGTGTTTAAGCTGATATATTACAATGAGATGCGATCGCTAAGATGTACGCGAAAAAATATTTGGAAATCTGACTTTTAATAAAAGAACCTTTAAATATTTCAAGAAATATGTAACGTGCTGGACCCAGCATGCCCGGATCATATTATATACCTGTTAGGCAAACGAGTAATCGACTACTGTATATAGAATAGCGAGATTCCATACCTGAGGAACATGGCAAGATGGCGGCGCTGAGAGCGGTGAGCTGCGCTCCATCAAACATCGGCGGCTCAGCGCACGTGGCCGCCGCCATGTCTGTGATCACGTGCGTGCCCGGATCCCCCCACATCCAGGCGAGGTGACAGTCGCACGCCCAGGGATTCCCGCCGATCTCCACCACATCGAGAGCGGGTAGAAGCGAGGACACGTTAGGCAGGCTGGTGAGGGCGTTGTCTGTCAGGTAGAGGTTCGTCAACGCGTCCATTCCGGTGAGCATGGTGAGCACTTCCGGTCTGCCAGCAGCCAGATCGCTGTTGTCGGTGACGTGGAGATTTTGCAGAGAGCCGTTCAAGGCCCGAACATCAGGGAATGAGGTGATAGTGGTTTCATAGACGTGCAGTGTTTGGAGCGCCGGTAAGAAGGGCAGGGTCAGAGAGAGGATACCGCTGGTGCGCCGCACGTTCAGTCGCGTTTCCAGCTTAGACAAGGATGGAGCCAAGGTCGCCAGCAGCTCGGTGGTCGCGGAGATCTGTAGAAATGTCAGACTGGTGGTGTTTAGCGCGGACAGAGCCTCGGCAGTGACCTCTGTGATGGGGTTGCCGTCCAGATACAGTCGCTGAAAGATGGCGGGGTTGGGCAGCTCGCTCAGGTCGGGAAATGCGGTGAGATCCAGGTCACCCAGATGGAGTTGTTGCAGGTTGTGCAGGGTGGCGAGCGACATCGGTGTGGAAATGTTCAGCGGGTTGTTCCCGAGGTAGATATGCGCGATTTCCGGATTTAGCGCATGCGTGTTCGGCATCTGCGTCAGACTGTTCCCGGTCACCTCCAGCTGGAGTAGTACACCGAGACAGGAAAGGCGGTGGTCGGGAACGCCCGTCAGCTTGTTCCCTCTCAGGTTCAGGAACTCCAGCGTGGCGTTCACCGCACAGAAGTCGGGCATGTCGCCTGAGAAGCCGTTCCTGACCAGCGCGAGGTAGACCATCGGTGTCCCGGCGAACGCCGCCGTGCTGATGTGCGTCACCGAGTTGAAGTCGAGGACGACCTGACGGAGGCTGGTGTAGTTGGAGAAGACGAGGTCGGGCAGGTGGGTGATGTCGTTCGAGGAGAGATATACGGAGGTGACGAGGGGTGAGAAATCCTGCGGTACGGTCAGCAGTCCGGCGGACTCTCTCGTCTCCCGGAGAACGGTGAATCTCGCATTGTCCACATCCGGGGGTTCGGCGGCGTGGCGTACCGGAAGCAGCGATAACACGGAATATAAAACACCCGCCGTGACTAAGAGCCGTCCCTCCCGAGAGCGCGAACTTTGCCTGGCCATCATCTTGATTCTCAGCCTGTGAACTGTCCAGAGAGACCCGGCCGCATTCTCGCTGCTACTGCGACCCAATTCTGATCAATATCAATTGACACACACGTACCAAACAAGTGTTAGTTCTTGTAGCAACATCCTCTTAATTATCGGCGCAATGATTACCAGCATTTCTTAATGGTATTGATCTGTATGCTTATTCGCCCTAGCGCAACCTCATAACTTTACCTCGCAGTTCTGGCGGTTTGTTTGGACATCCGGGTTACACAGTGACCTGTGTCTGATTGACCTAGAGCGCTAATCGACAGGATGACGTTAATGTAAGGTTAGATAACCGGAAGTTACACCGGAAGTCACTAGGTAATGGATCCTAGAGATCTGAATGCAGCTCACACGTGGTTACGAAATATTGTACGTTACCACGGTAAGTGAGTAAGCATCGATTACTACATTTGCACCTATCAACCCGTTAACATAATTGGGATGAATGAATGAATCGTTCAATACTTGTCTATTGTTTCATACGTTTAGGGATCCTCCATTGAGCTCTGTGATGCGGGTGGGTACAACGTTTATTATATTTCTATCTGAATAAATCAAGATCTGCTCTTTTTACCATGATTACCAAGTTCAGGATCGGGTCTTTTTATTTTCGGAAAGATAACGGACTAAGTGAATAAACTTTTCGGGTTCATGGAAATTTAACTTTTAATTTCTTTAGCCCATTCCCAGAATTGGCACGTACATAGTTTAAATAGCGCAAATAATTTCACAATACCACACATACTGGTTGCCAGATTAATTTTATTTATATTTAATTTTGTTTGTGTATCTAGAAGGGAATTTAACGGGTTTCTATTAGTGATGTATTACTTAGAGTGCGGTTACACACTTCCATGATCTTCCGAGGGTTTCATTCGAAGAATTTTCTTTTTTTTTCGTCACGTGTTAATGAGAAATTGAACCTTGTATTTGGGGCATGTACCGGAGTATGGCACCGTTTCTCGTGCGCGCATTTACCGGAATTCATTTCTCCGCTCACTCCGACCCCAGAATAGAGCGAATTTTCCTCATTTGACCTCAAAGTTGACGTTATATGCGCCGACTGTCAATCATCTCAAAATTGGATCATCAGCCGACACATGCCCACCGAGAATAAAGTCAGGGTCTCAGTACGGCTACGTGACAAAGTTGTAATCTAAACAGAGTTTCGCAGAACCGGAGTCGTCGATCGCTCCTGTTTAACATTCTACAGATGCATGGCCGCTTATTAGCGAATTAGCGACATCACAACATCACAACAAGCTCAGCGATTACTCAGTTTTACGTCACATGATCATCTGGAGCTGATGAAACCTCGAAATTACCCAGCATCCCCCGGGAGCATCGCGCCTCGATCACTTAACTATCTAATAGAGCGCGTGATACCGATAACATTGCACGTATCTATCAACAGCGCGGGACAAAGTCTAACTGATATACATACATAAATACATATCAATAGATATATATATATGCTTTAAGTTGAGTGTGTCTCTCAGTCAGTCTAGTCATACATCCGAGGATAGTTACTGCGAAGTTGTCGGAACACGACTGATGAACTCCGTGTAAAACAGACCAGGATATGTACCCGGGATATATAGCGAGGAAGTGACACATGTTGACTGTAGAACAGTGTAAGAACAGTGTCGGACAGTGAGAATTCGGGTGTTACAGCTCATGCACTGCTGTGTGATAGTAGCACATCTGATGTACTATAGTAAGCGGTATATATCGCTGGTACACACAGGTACACGTGCTGTTATCAGGACACGGCAGGTCACATGACTCACCTCTCCCGCGGCGGGGTCACACGTGACTAAACGCGCGCGAGTCGCGGTGTTTTCCGGGAAGTGGGGAACCCCCGTAGTTTCGGTCCTGGTCCGGGTCCGGCGGCGGTGTGTTACAGCGAGCGGTACCGCGCGTGTCACAGTGTGCTCTGTGCATTCACAGGCGGCATCAGGCCGGGCAGGTTAGATCGATACTATCCCCGCCATATATCAGTGTTAATCACTGCCCCCGTGTCTCACCACTGGTCCAGTACAGTACATGTAAATGTACCTAGCAGCACAGGTGAGTGGTTCATTATAACATACCCACAGAAACCTAATCACCTGAATATTATCAAGGTCGAGTGTCGGAATCATTATTATAATTCGTCTGACTCTCTCAGACGGATGGAAATATATGAGTATGTCATAAATATATGGGTGAAATTGATACATGTAGATGTATACAGCCTGGGTTAGTATGATTGTGGTTGACATCTGATTCAGTACTCTAGACTTCGGCTGTTGTAACGACAGGCAACTGTCATTTGTCACGTTAGAATTGTCGTAGCTTTAAAATTAGGTTAATCCTGATTGTTGTGGGGGAATTGTGTCTCGGTGTTACGCAATAGTACTACATTGTATTGTTATTATTGTCCCATAGTTAATATATGTTTGTGGTTTATAGCACTAGTTGTGTTGTAAATCACGCTGGAAACCATCAAGTGTTTTTCAATCAGCTACATGTCGTTTTCAAAACTAATGTCTCGTCCTATTAAAATTGCGAGGTGAATTTAATGACTCACGCTTACCGTTTTATTGATAGAGGAATAGGTGCAAATATAATCAGTTACTTTGATGGGCGTTTTAAGTATAAGATATATGCATTGATAACAATATGCATTGTATCGTCTTAGATCCATTTATCGCGACTGAAGGGGTTCAATGTTTAAATAGTTTTTTTTTTCACCAGTCGCGAACCGTTGATTCTGACAACTGCACTATGCAAATTCGCGGACCGAATTCACGGTCGCTTGTTGATTCAAATCGGTGGGAATCGTTGTCTTTGATCAGGACCAACCGCGATAAATCTGATAAATACAGTGTTATATGGGAGGTTTATGATTATCGAGCAAACATTAACATCAGCCCAGTGGGATTTATGAATACTTGTGCGGGATAGTTTATTGGAGAGCATGCTTCACAAGTCTACCCAGGTAAAATCATAACATTGTACTTTTATTAACATCTGCCAGCGCTCATGCCCTCGTCTGATATCGATGTATCGTAGCAGAGATCAAGTCTCCTGTCAAGATAACGCGATTTAAGCAAAACCGGTATCGAATAAGTTGTTGCTATGGGCATTCAGTACCCTTTATAATTCGGAAACTTAAGCAGCGTTGTAGAGAAACTTGCGTTTTAAGCAGTTTGCAAGCTGCAACATTGTGCATTGATGAGAGGATGTCGCCCATGTCAGAGATGAAGTCAGCCGTCTCGATGACACACCACTGAAGTATTATGATCTAGTGGAAAGAGCTCGAGGCTGGGGCATGAGATCCCCGGCACCCCTATTATTTTCCTCCTGGAGGTGTAGTCCGCCCGCACACCTCGTTCGATAAAATCCTGACGCACTAACTGTATTAGTATAGAAATATTTGAAAAATAAAACCATACAGTCGGACCACCCGGCAGCCCCCAAAAACGACTTATGCTCCGATGCATTACAACAATTTCATTCAGACATTTAGATCGTTGGTTAGTAAAACTTTGGTTCTAGGCAGTTACCGGGGTACGTTATATCAATATATTGGACTGTTAGCTAACTTTATAGATGGCCAGTTCATTATTTATAAAAAGAAGTATATCGCTCTCCGAATTCAACTATTTCATCCCCAGGGTGTAAACGTCCCCTCCAGTTTGAATGCGCATATCTTGATGTAGATATCTTTCCATATGTTGTTTCTATTTAATTATTATGCATAACAATTTTTATAGTGCTTGCTGTACACCGAAATTTGCCACAACCCTAGATATATGGCTCAATAATGTACAAGGAGGAAGTGTACAGAATATTAAATCGATTATAGTGTTCGTTAACGTTGGCGCGCTATCCGTCCATGTGAAATATGCGCGGTCGTTACTGAAATTAATGCAAGTAAACTCAACCCTGTATTTTATATACATATGTTATACATATTATAATATATATGTAGCTGAACTGAAGCGCAATTTTCCCGACGTTTTTTTACATACACGTCGATGTTTGTGATACAAGGAAAGTTTTAAAACGTAGGAGCGAAAATTCGCGACGGGAGTTGCTAAAAAGAAGGATGTTTATTCTTCAAAGTTTAAAATGATAATTACCGAATTGTACCTTGACAAATTGAAGCTGTATCTCCACGCTTGTTCGGGGCTGGGCTCGCTGTGATCTTGTCTAATAAGCTTCCTCATGGGGTCACTTCCAGCGCGATAACTTTATCATCGACATGAGCTTCTGTCAGTGACAAAAGCCGGGGGCGCACTCGTCCATTGTCTGTTCCAGAAAAACAAGTCTAGCCAACAAGGTGATACTGTTGCCGGCAACATTCGGCGAATCATCTGCAAAAGCTGGACAAAATTTCGAATTTCTAGCCTAGCTTGGGGAAAATGCTCAGAAAAGGGGTACCCAGATGTTTGATATTTTACTCTAGCTGGGGCGAAATGTTAATTAGAGTTAGGACCCAAGCTGGGGCAAAATGCTCGAACAAGGAGTACACCGTATGGAAAATCAGAAAAACGTGTAGATAAGGTGCGTTAATTAACCCACTAATGTGTCAGTTCCCTAGGCTGTAAATTCAAGGATAGGCGAACAATCACGTGTTTTAAACGATTTTGATGCGTGTTTGTTGATTTAATGCGCTAAAGACTTTAATCATCCGCTGAAACTGACTGATATTGAACCAACGTGAATAACGATTGGTTAGTCATTATGAGCTTCACCGGCAGATACATCACTATGCGGTAGGCGCGCC
>JAXGGS010146530.1:0-16054 GCA_035585475.1 Armandia brevis
GCTAGCAATGATGATCATATCGTCCTTAATTATAAAGAATGATTTGTTCGTAAGATACTTTTAGCTGTTTGTGCACGACATTCAAATTTAAAATGGTACCGTTGTGTTGTCAAGTAACACTTTGTTAGCATAGGAATCAAGTATCGTAACGTGCATTTCGGTATCTAGCTAAAACGTTATGTGGCTGATCATCCCTTAAAGTGTATACCGGTCACCGGATCATGAAGTATTAATGATTGATTCTATGCAAACCTGGCCAAAGATATACCAAAATGGCCATACCTCGACTTAGATATAGTCAACAGCGAGAAATCCGTGCAATCAGATATACAACAGATTTGTTGGAATGCCGTTAAAACTCTTCGTACAAAGGATTGAATCTATACCTTTTTTCAAAATGATTCGATTCATTGACATTCGGCCTCTGTCCAGACAGTGTACCCTTGCTATGACCCCAGTTTTAAGCGGGTTCTCGCTGCATAGATATGCTTGTCTTGTCTGTGGACCATTCACACCCTGGCTAGCTGAACTCTAACACTTGTAAACAATCACTATGTTGATTTAGCAGCGGACACAGACCCTACGCGAGGATTTCTCACCTCCGACCGCATTCATCACCATCTCATCTGTGTATAAATTAATAATACCACCAGAAACTGTCAACCCATAAAATTCACTCTGTATTTAGTGATATAATCTACGTCTGATGCTAATGTTTGGTCTGGTTATCGAGTTGAGAGGGCAGAGGTATGCAAATATCGATGGAAATAGTTCCGACATCAAAGCGCGACGCCGCCCAAAATTCATTCATTTATTCATCTCATCAATTTGTCTAAGTGTCGTCTGCCTCGGCCAGGAGTGGCGCGAAAACCAGATGTCTGCTCCAGGAATGTTGGTATTATCTCTTGTCGGCTGCAGATCAGCTTCCCACATGGCTATAAACAAAAGATACACCAGTTTACCTTCGCAACGAATATTCAATATTAAAGATTCAATTGCCAGGAGTTGCTCAAGTTGCTGAAGACCACGAGCTATTCCGCTGATCGCCAGTTTTACACTACTACAAGAGAAGGCCAGAGATTGTTTTAAAGTTTTAATTTTAAAGGTTTTCCAGGAAAAAAAGTTGGTAACTAATCAATAAACAGGCTAATTCTTCTGAGTTTACCCCTCGGTCTTCGACTCGTTCTATCTGGGGGTATCTGTCGGTATCACTACTATCACTACCTACCACACACGATATCGTCACCACAGGCGCTCGCCACCATCGCCTCCCGACCATTAACCACCAGCCACGTCTATTATCGCTCACTTTAACCCCTTCCGAGTCGGAGGTCGCCGCTAATCTCGGCGTTACGAGCGGAAAACGCCGACGGGGACGTAAACATTTACACAAGTACGCGCCGTCCGGGCGATAATACCCGCACATGACCTGCTCCCAGAAACAAATTAATCTGACGCCATTAAACTATTAAAGAGATCAACGACGATTTCTGGCAATTTGTCGACTGGCGATGGTCTTGAGTGATGTCTGGAAGATGTTAACAGGTTTTGATATCGGCGGTGCCCGGGGGATGGTGCTGGGGTTGAGGGGGTCGGAGATGGGGGACGGGTTTTTGTATGGCGCAGACGAGTGTTTACAAAGTGCGATATGTGAGGTCTGGTGAGAAGAATCTCTCCTCTACTGCTGCTCGTTCTCTATTGCTCTGTCTCTCTGGTGCACGGAGCTCCCAACGTGCGCTTTTGAAGATCCAAAAGAAGTGTTTCTGATACAACACGGGGACTGCCGCGCGGAAACTGATGTCGGCATACCGGCGCAAACGTTTGGTCGTTCGTGATTCTGACCCCTCTGCTCGGTGAAAGTCACATGGAGCGGACTGTTTGACGGAGGAGACTTAAATACACTATTAGCTGTTTACAATAGAGGTAAGGAACTTTCAGCGCCTCTCTCGGTGTCGTTGGAGTCTCTGTCGAAGGTGTCGCCTAGCGATGGTGAGAGATGAAAGTATCTTGATGCTGAGGTCACCGGGCCTTGCGCATCCGGCTTTTAATTAAAGAAAATACTCGATGGTGATTGAGGTATTTTGTCTGTGCCTGAGTTACATTTCTCTTCATCTGTGACCTGTTATTGAGCATGACCTTGTTACCCTCGAGCGACCGATGTTATAGACTAACGCTCTCACGCTATATTGGCGATGTGCAGAACGCGTTTCACCCTACATGTGTCCATTATCGCCCATCTTATCGATCTTGCCCCCCGGTTATTCTAATAATTGATAAAAAGGTTCACCGCCTGTTTAATTGGCGGAGATCAGCTCCCATGACCTTTGGTGCCCTTGATCTGTGAGGCGCGAACGCCCGAGTTGTCCTGCCGTCTGCTCCCGAGGGTCATTCGGAAACTCGGCCATTATCGCGAGATCTCGTTCCCCCGGGCTAGTCATGTGATCAGCTCGGTCGAACTGAAGCTGTCGCCAAGAAGTAAACAACATGAGATGGCACCGCGCAATCTAACAGACGAAAGAGATTTTAGTCAATTCTGGGATATTTAAATGTAAACAAAGTTCTAGGATCCATGACTAATTAATCAATAAACATTTCCCGCAGTGCACGGAGAAACATGTACATTTAAACCATCTGAAAGACTTTCATCTCCCAGGTTAGCAACCCATCCAGCTGGACCCTGTTTTTCAGAGAACGCTAAATACAGATTAGGCGACGTTAGTTGAAAAGTTGCCATAAATGCACTTGCGGTACCGATAGATATGTTTGGCTTTTTCTCATTGTTTGGTCAGTCTTAAGTGATTGGCCATTGGTCAAAGTCGGTTGGTAACGATCGAGTTAACTACCCGCTGTTCACTTGATTGAGGCGTCCTCCGGTTGCTCTTTTGATGGTCGGACACTACATGATGTTGAACCGTTTGCCTCCGGCTATTGTAGAGAAAGTAGTTCCGGCGGCAGCCTTGCTGTTGTCCGTGACTTGGGAGGTGCCGCCCCTCGTGGAAGGATCTATTGTCTCATGCTGCTACTGTTACAAAACTTGACACAAAGGGAACCCTGTGGCTAAATAGACTGCACTTCATTCCTTTATTATCTCTAAAGCCTCTCATTCAAGTCATATGCCCGTCGTCCTTTTTCATTAGCCACGGACTATTATCAACTTGCCATCGTCTTATTTGTTTAACTGGTCGCAATTGATTGGTAAGATATTGGCAGAGGTATATTTGCGACAGACATGTACTGGAAACCAGACAAGTTGAGGTGATTAACCTGCGACAGGTCACCTAGATTTATTATGTCAGTTAGAAAAAATGCCCCATTTATCACCCGACTGGTAAGTGAGTGACAACGTCTGATGAACCGGACACAATTGATGATCGATCTCGGGCTAATGTTTGACGTCACATGCGTCAGACGCGGGTCAGACGATATTGAGAGTGATGAGGCGGTAATACACGAACTTTTAATCTCTCTGCCAGATTAGAATAAGCAAAAACTTCGGGTGATCTATATAAAAACTTAGCCAAGTCTTTAAAGCTTTAATGCTTCGCACACACGCAAGATGCTACTTAACTATCGCACCTGACGAGCCAATTACGTTAGTTTTTCTTGCCCAGTTTGCCAGAGAATTATCCTCTCCTCCTTTAGACGACTAAGTTTGATGTAAATGAACGAGCAAGTTAAATGCTGCACGAGCGATGAACGCTGAAATCAAGCAGAAAATGTGACCAATTTGTTACCGTGACCGTGAGCGGCTCCGACATCGATTAAATGTCACGAGAGCAGACGACAGGGAAGAAAAACCCGCGGGAAAGTTAAGCGCTTGTTTACTGAGCTGCACGTGCGACGTTACCTGTCTGGCTTTGTCACTTTTTATTACATCTTTATGAGGGAATTATTATGCCTAATCTACACAAAGTCGACGTTAAGACGTCTTAATTTAATTATTTATCTCACGGCTCGAGCATGCTCACCTGAACTTACCTTGACTCACCTGTAATCATCGAGAGCAAATAATCAGCTCGGGACAGGTGACAAGGCAAACACATGACCCCGCCCATCTTATGTGGGCTTTAACTGTTGACTTTGAGGTAGAAGGAACGACTTTGTGCCTATTTAGCAGATATCAATTATGATATCGACGTGAGAATGTCAGCTGTTACCTTCTCATACCATGAAGACGTACAATAATCGAGGTAAGAGAGCAGCAACCATCGGGTTTTGGAGATTAATTTTGATCTACGATGGTCTGGATCATACAAGCACTTTATTCGTATATATGATTATTTGTTTATTGAAGATCGCAAGCCATTGAGGGGAAGGTGCATTTTGCAGCTTATTCATACATGTAGTTTTGTTTCATATTTAGTGCTAGAAAGTTTGTATTTTGAGAACGATTTTGTTCTATCTTATCCGCTAAAGTTTTCATTCTGTGAACATTTTTAAGAACAAAGGACGCACTCTCTCACCGCTTCCCCAATCCCCCTATCCTCACTAAAGCTGATTTTAGCTTATAGCATCTGGTCGATTTGTAGCCGGAGACAAGAAAGCGAAGATCGAACTTGTCATTGACTAGGAGATAATACCCGCAGCTTTAGCACCGGATAATCCTTGTATTATCGTCCGGATTATCGGTTCAGCGCGCGATTATGTTTACTCGGCCGCAAATTAATGTCGGATCAGAGTAAAAACGCCGTGTTTCACATAACCACCGCCGAGTAAACTTGTTAATCAGCTTGGTAAACAAAAACAATTCATTTGACGATAACGTCGATGTTGTTAATGCTCGCATCGTCCTCAACTGTTAGCTTTTTAGCGCCGGTTTCACGTATGGGGTGTAAAATTAGAGGAAGAATCAATCGCAACTCTCTCCTTTCTCGAATTTAATCTTGCGTTTAACACGTAAAGCGTCATTAATTTATCTATTTTCGGCGTTGGGCTCGAATTATGTCTTTTTTCCCACCTGTTATGGTTTCGACTCTGCCTTTGCGGATAAAAAAGTAGCTCGATACGGCCAGGAAATGGAAAAACTGTCAGTGAATTTGCTTTTACTGTCGTGTCACATACCCGGAGACAACGATGATAAACATTGCACAGAAGAAGTGATGATGTAAAAGCACGACGCCATTGTTGGGTGATGTTCGAAACTAATACTGCCGTTTGTCGTCTGTTGTGGCAGGTAAATTGTGTGTCCCCTCCCACGGAATTGTTAAACTGATATTCCCACGGCGGCGGGGGATCGCTCATCCTTCACCAACAATGCCCGACTTAACTAAACAAACTCCATCACAATACACACCAATTTCTACTCTGTCATTCACCTGCTTACAGGGTTTATCAAATCAAATTTAAATTGAATTAAAGGTTTAACTGGTATTTGGGTGTCGAGACAACATGCGGTAACACGGAATTATAGAGATTTAAATTGTTTTTCTTACGTTTCGATGATGTCATGTTGAGCAAGAGATGAGTTTGTATTTCGAAACGCTACCCGGTCTGTGTCCTTTAGTGGTGACCGTCGACTGATGACGTAATGGCACAGTGTGATTGTCTTTCTTACACCTCGACTAAACTCATTACTTTGTTAAATAGCTTCTCCCGCAGTTAATAACCAACTTAACAATCCCTGCTCTCGGGGGAACCCCCAACACCTCGCTCGTGCGAGAAATAACGAGAAATCACGAGGGGTGCACGACAGGAAGTGGAAGTGACCTCGTGCAGACGCAGAAACAAGTGGCTAAGTGAGATATTTCTATTATCCGGTTCCGGGGCGGGAGAGAGAAGCAATTCTCGTCTGCCAGAGATGATTTTGGCGGGAACACAACGATTGAAAGCAATTTTCGTCTGCCAAAGACGATTATACGACACGAATCTGGGTGACAAGCGACATGGCCGCCTCTCTCAACAATTTAAAACCATCAGTGCAATGGTGACACATGCTATTTTAAAGTCGGCTTCTAGTCGCCCCTCAGACGCTAGACAGAACAATGGTGAAATTCCGACGTAACTTTCACAAGAAGCTAGTGGAAATGACTTATACACATTTACAGTGCAACCGGATTAAACATATCCATTACGTTATCCAATTCTAATAACCCATTTCTTGGAAATTTACAAATCCATAGTCTTGGCTGAGTACTGCGAAGCTATTTTGGTCATCGCGACCCTCGGCATGCGCTGGCGACAAACTTTACTCGGAAACCGGAAGTGACCTACGCTATCGACCATCGACTTTGTTCTTCCGTCTTTACCGTCGCTGATGAATATACATGATTAAATATGATATTGCTCCATTATCCAGACGATTAATATTGATCAGGTGTCATCTCTTTGCAAATAACATGATTATTTAATAGCTAAAAGGAATAAATATACCAAATAAGAATATGTATAAGCGGTGTCGTTGTCATGGGCGCTTATTCGGATATTGCGCAAAGTGAAATCCGAACCGGAGTGTCTCCAGCCCATAATATCAATTATTCAGTTAAGTTTATTCAATCAGTAACATATGTCTAGCATTAATGGACAAGAAACAACAATGCGCGATGCGAACAGGAGACAGCTAGCCAATTAAGGTGTGTGGTTGTTTGAGCAGTTCAATACATACAACAAGAGAACGGAAATAATTAACATATGACTGACTACATTGTTAGGTTTCTGTATTTGCTCGGAGGCAGAATTAGAATTTCTGATCTGGCCGCTGCGAGCGATGAAATCAAAAAACCCTCGATTTCTGGAATTCTTTATCACATCTGTGCACCTTCAAATCTCAATTACAAAGAGACACTCTTTTGTGTGAATCATCAAATTTAAATTTAATTTAATTTCATTAACAAAACAATTTCATTAAAAGTCACCTTCTGTGAGCCATAGTCTAATTTGACTTACAATGCCAGTATATATTCAAAAACAAGATCCAGAAAAATGATTTACAGTGTGTTTTTGGCAGACTAAAAAACTTTAATTAAACAATTTCATTATTTCTATCCCACATCAAATTACTTCTGACGGTAGAGTTTCATGTTATGAAAGAGATCAGCAGTTCAATTCAATCAAGTGGTAATTAAAGCCCGAAGTTGCTTGTAACAGGTGTAATTCTTGACGAAAGGTTCATTAAATTCATTTTTCCGCCTTTGATTCGGAGATCGATACAAATTGATCATCTTCAATCATTTCTGATCGCTCTTAATTATTGTATGAACTTTTGTCAACAAAAGCGATAAAATCTGATAATGAGCCAACCTGGGCACGACACAATTGATTTAAATATTGACATTTGTAAATGAAAAGATCACGATTGAATGAATAAATCAATCCGTGTTATTTAATTAGCAAAACTGTATATGTACAAGCGATTAACCGTTAATCGAACCGGTAATATTCGAGGGATACTAGCTGCTGCACATAACACATAAGATCAATAATTGACATTATTAATTTGCACAAAGCGCCAGAGGCTGATCACAATGTACGACACGTGTACCTTTTCTGGCCTACTTATATCTAAATCAACACCATAACTATATGAAATATGGACATGCTTCCTTTACATATTTCAGATCTTATGTATAAACATGTCTTTGTAGACTAAGGACGTGACACTTCTCTGCCTGAACCCCAGGCCTCGCCGACAGCTCAACACAACTCCCTGTCTTTCACCGTCTCAGCATTGACTTTCACTCCCGGGAGAGCAGAAACAAATCGCTGAAGTCATGCTCCGAGTTGTACATCGTCAACATTTCAATTTTCTAGAGTGTCAGCAGCAATCTAGCCGATGTGAGATCTCTGTCCTCCCCCCGGAGCGGGGATAGGGGCTGAGATGTCGTCGTTTCCAGATATTTTGTGAGGGTCTGCCTGAAAAGGGGAACGGCTAGTGTTGTGTGTGTACAAGAGAGTGGGAATTGTAGAGAGGGGATGGGAATTGTAGACAGGAGAGTGGGAATTGAACACAGGATAGTGGGTATTGTAGACAGGAGAGTGGGTATTGTAGACAGGAGAATGGGTATTGTAGACAGGAGAGTGGGTATTGTAGACAGGACATGCAGTCGAGAGGGAGAATTGTAGACCGGACGGTGGTGAGTGGGTAATTTGAATATTGGAGGGACCGAACAGAGCCAGGCCAATAGTCAAGCTCCTGAAAGTCCAATATGAAAGACGCCAGTTGCTGTGTATCTAGTTCTCTCGTCTCCGGGTAACAGCTTTAACAGCACCATGTAGGAGTTATTATTTATCATTTGTCACAAGTGATGAATAGTCCCGATGTGTTTTCTAGAGGAGCCACGAACCCGGTATATCAGTTGTAGACTAGCATGGGCTTGAAGGGGAGATACGACAATCGGACAGTGAGACTTCCACATTATCTGACGCCGCGAAGACGTTGTCTAGGCTGTGTGAAAGTGTTTTGAAGAGGGCAACTTTTAATTCATTCACCTATGTCCCCCAGTTTAAGATTGAAGCCCAGGCACCCTATGACCGATGTCAATGACCAGGTAATGAAAGATCCCTGGGATTATGAGCTGTGTGTAAACGACTTGTCCCCGTGATGCAGACTCTTGGTGCTGATGGTTGGCACACTTCACTCTGTTTATTTTGTGTTGTCTTGGTAGTTGTTGAGTTATCAAAATCACCACAGGCAGTCATCAAGTGACTGTACAAGCCAATGCGGTACCTGGCCTGGCAGCTGAGAGCGCCCAGGCTATAGCTCACAACGAGGTAAAACACATCAGATCGAGGCTAGGACTGACCAGTGTCGGAATGTCGATCTTGCTTGTCCAAGATACTATCTTTGAAATAACTGTATAAAACCAAAGTTTATCAACTGTTGCCACTAATCTGTTCTGTAAGCTGAAATTTGACCTCGATTTACCCTTGGGTAGCTCTGCCCCTAGGATATGGATGACCCTTGTTCTCCTGGTGACCATGATGCTTGAGGTTATGCCAGATTATTTCTGTTTGAGCTTATCCTGTATTGTCCTGGAGCCGCGTAAAGCTCATCTTCGGAGCTCACCCTTAAGCTGTTGTCTTTACTTTGATGTGTCGACCATCTTTTAAAATGGTGAGAGGTTTTGGCGCGATTGACAACTACAACAGGTAATACCTGACAATTCTATCGTGTCAAATAAGCGTGTATACGACTACATGATTACAATCTAATGTTAATCTCACTTTGAATGTGAACTTTCTGAAACCCTTTCACAAATATACACTTTGATGTTTACAAGAATACATCTTGGGTGAGAGCTCGGGCGCGATATTGATACGCAGCTCTTAGTTTCATATGTGTACTATAACAGTTGGTTTTCCTCAACATGTCTTGTCACTTTGGAAAGATCAGTGTAGCCAATGTTGTCTATAGCACATCCCGGCTGTATCTTTTCATCTACAGATACTTAAACAGTGAATCAGCAAAGTAAACTAGCGAAGTTCTTATTCAATTACACGTCATGCGAATGCAGCATTAATAAAAGCATCTCCATTCCGCTCCTGTCTTCTTCCTTAGATCACCGGCCTTAAGACGAAATTTAGCAATTTACCTGTTAATTGCAGATAATTAACTACTTTATTAGCGGTGGGACTGAGTTAAGGCTGTCGGAGAAAATAAAAACCACTTGATTAGAGATCGAGGCGACAAAGAAGTGACTTCTGGTGGTGATTAAAGCGGTGAATGAGAATCACGCAATGTTTAAACTAGCGAGTGTCTGTTATGCCGAATCAAAGCTGCCGCGCAAAAACGTCTCACTTGATTCAGTTTGATATTAAAGTATCCATGCGACTTATTTCACCGTTTAATAACGCTACATTTGGCACAGATGTCATCGGAACTATGGCACAATTCAATTCATTATGTCACAGAAGCTAACTAAGTGTTTCCCCGGCAAAGATCTACAGTTAAATTGACTTTTAAATTGGCCCCTCCTTAAATGGATACTAACTAACTTGGCATGTTCGCTAGATATTTATGTCCTCCCAATATACATGTTTGTGTGCATAATTATAGGTTTGCCGGGTAACGACTGAAAAAACCCCGTTGTGCTCCTCTCATATTCTATACCTGAACATTTTCCACTCACAACGCGGCGCATAAATCATTTTTAATCATAATTTCAATTTGAATCCCGTCTCCGAACGCCCAAATTAAATTAACAGCTTGAGATATTCACTTAAAGCGACATCTGAACCACGCCGCTGCCCGTCAGAACAAGTTTCTGTGTCGGCCTGTTATAACACGAGACATTAAGCCCATTTTTTCCGGTATGCATATGTAAATAACAGCAGTATTTAATATGAATATTGAAGGGAATTGCTCGAAGATCACAGAGTTTCCTTATAAGGCGGTTATCTATTGTTATCTAATAGTTACAGGCTGTTATCGGTGCCTTGATAACATGCGCTCAGACGAAGTTGTGATTTAAGTTTTACAAGGTGGACATAAGACCGGAGTGCGGGTGGCGAAATGATTAAACGTCAATAAAATTCATCTTATATTGCTGGTACGCCTTTTATTCGGCGAGCAGGACGGGTAGAAGTCGCACTGAATCATTCATTTACGGTGTATAAATGTTCGGTTTACGGCAGCGCAAGCACCTCGCCTCAATGGTCGTTTAATATGGATGAAATCATTGTGCTTTGTAAAACCCTTGGCGATGACCGGGCGGGCACATCTGAAACTTTGTAGTTGTCAAACTCGGTGCTTGTTATGGCCAAATAAATCTATTTACCGCTCGAAAGAAGGGGGGTAAATTGTTTTTGAGAGGGGGTTTGGGAAGATGGGACAAAAGCGGGAGAATCTATGCCAGTCGGAGGTCTATGTTTCTTGCCTGGAGATATACAAGGCACTTGATGCTTACAGACAGGCGAAAGTTAATATCCTAATAGTGCTGTAATAGTCTCTCTTTCTCTATCCCACCCAGGGAGATACTTGCTTACAAATCACTGTATTCCTAAATGCGCCCTATTCTCTGCCACTTTAATTCTGTTGATCTTTTCTATTTATTGACCAGTTGACTGTTTTTATAGACAACCACCTTGCCGTCCGCAATTCAGTGGGAATTAATCACGATTACAGGTATAAAAGTAGCGATTCCGTGTCAGATTCGGCGTATAATGGTCGACTGGTGGGAAAAATTGGTTGGGACGGCGAAAGTTTACTTTTAACGCTATAGAAATTGTGTCTCGTTGGCAAAACAATTGGAAGATTGATCTTTAGCTGGGGGGCATGAGCTGGAGAAAGCGATGCAGCGCCAATCAATAGCCGGTTGACATGCCCATCAAGGCGTGGTGACAGTCGGCTAATGATGAAAACTGCGCGCTGATTGGCTGACGCCCGAGTATCACTACGCGGTTGATCACTCACTACTCACTGTGAGAGTGGAGCCGAGTTAGAACATATTCAGCAGACGACAGTCAGTAGCAGTGATGCTGGCGTAGAGGATCACGCAGCACAAACTCCCAAGCCTCAGTTGAAAAACTTTAATCCGACCATGTTGTCCTATTTCAGTCCGGGCGAACCGAAACAAGCGATGGATGCTAGATTACTGGAGGGACATTTTCCGCACGGGTTTGGCGGGCTCCCAGCGGCCTTCTCCCACTACAGCCCCCCGTACGCGGCGGTCGGAGTACCCAGCAGCCAAGCCGGCGGGAGCTACCCCTTCCCCAGCCCCGATTTCGCGCATCCCCGAAGCCTGGAGGTCCATCATGGCGCCGGACCGTACGGAATAGAGGGGGTTCTGGCCCGACACGCCAGTCCATCAGCCACCCAGAACTCACATAACAACGGAACCAATTCGTTGGCATCTCAGGGGTCGTCCAGCAAAAATGGTGAGTGGTGAAAATATTGTTATCAATTACACGACTATCAGGGCGGCTGGTCGAATATACACAATGCCTTGATAGATCGAAGACTTGTACCTCTGTAGGATTGTCACAATATTGTGCAAGGCTAAAATACTATAAAGTTACTCTTTAAATGCATGATCTTCGCCGGCGCTGGATCGATAGAATTTATTTTTAATGGCCCGACTTTTCAAAGTGTCATATGAGTAGTTCACCGCAGACAGATCTTAGCTTTATGTTTAGCCGATGTATAGTTTAGTTATAACCTCAGTCCTACAATATCAAGCCTCGCACGTTGGTAAATCTAACCAAATTAAACAGATCTATTCGTAAAATAGCCCGACTTCTATAGCCACACTCTCATGTAAGATTCAGTGAGAAAGTCACCGCGGTTTCCGACTTTCGCCGCCATTTGTCGAGGTGTGACTCGGCGGTGGTAAAATGTGTCAAGAACTCACCACATTCATGAATACTGGACAGTACTGGCATAACTCTGCTGTATATATTTATCAGTACCCATACTCCTGTCTTAGACTCCTACAGCAGTAAGTGTGAAGTGATGTGTTTATGATGGAAATTGATCGATAAAATCATGTCAGATTCAAGTGTAGTCGGGTCCCTAAGTTCATGTCAAATACTCGACCTCCGCATCTCGTGGGACATCGTTGCGTCCATGTACATCACATCTCTATCGCTGTATCCCGGTAAAAGGCAAGGGATTGCGTGTGTCAAGGGCTAGCCTGAGGATTGCTGTCTCTCAACCCCCACCATGTCTGACAATGTCGGGCGGACCCCCAGGTCCCTATCCCTAGAGTCCCAGGCCAACGATCGTTGATACCCAAGGTTGTGAAAATGTGGCGGACTATCCCTGATTCTAAAACATGTCTCTCTGATTGACTCAAATAACTTTTGTTGTTTTATGCATGTATCTCCTTTGCGTTTGGTTTGGCTAGGTTTGTAGAAAGTTTTCCCGGTATTTCGGATATTTTAGCTGGGTTGCGGTTTTCCCACCCGTCGCCGATGGTTAAGTGTTGGCTGTTGCCAAAGTCTCGGTGGGGATAGACACCGAACGCTGGTAAATTGTTCGCACTGTCGGAAAGTTGATTTTAACACAAGACATTAGATTGAATTTGTAGATTTGTCATCTCTCGTACCGGGCGAACCGAGTCCCTGACTTTTTGTAAACTTGTGTTTTCGTTAAGGTCGGGAGAGCGTTCTTGTCAATAATGACTTTCTCGCCTGATATATATTCACTCATTGTGCGCATATTTTGCAATTTATCTCGGGTTACGCGCGAATGTAGCTCGAGTTTTGTTTGAAATTCGGTAGCTTTGTGCGTAAATTCATTTCACCTTCCAGCTGTGTGTGTCCGCGATGATAAAACGGTGAAAAATCCACACAAATTCAGCACAATATCACCTCCCTCAATGCGACAACCCACAAATATTAGCACGGAGGGTCGATTACTGCGTTAATCGGTAGAATACATAGCTATGAGTTGGGGGCTGGGGGTTCGGGGGACAGAACATATGCTTTTCCCAACCGCGCGGGACTTTTAAGTGAAATTCGGCACCCCTTAGCCAACTCGCAGCATTCATCCGCCGTGTTTGATCAATTCGGCAAAATCAACACCGCTTAATTCTACAATACGAGGAATTTGCACGTCGATGTGGACGATCCGGACGAATTTAAACACTCGGCTATAGATTAACAGCGCCAATTACCACGATCTACAAGCGATTTGACTGCGGCGATTGTCAGTAATAATGTCACAGAATCAATGCGCGAGGTGTGTGAGTTCGAGTTAACATACGCGCGGTGTGGAATATGACGGCTAGAGGCTTACCTTTCCAATATGTCTACGTGATCTGTACAATACAGCTCGGGTTGATCCTAGCTCTGATCACCTAGAGAGATAAACAAATCATGACATGAAATAAATAAATCTAGCGCGCTGTAAATATTGATGTTTTTACGTTGATTCGCGGCTGTTGAGGCAGGCTTGATTTTTAATCATTTGATTTAGTATCTATAAAATTGAAGTGAATCAGGCAAACTTACCGTTTAGAATTGTTTTCTTGTGGTTCGTAGGAGTGAATTTATTTGTCATAGTTCCTCGGGTCGTGTGTGAAAATTTAATTTCGCGACTGCTGAGAGGATTAATAGAAAATTTGTTGAGGAAATCGATAAGGTGACATGGATATTTGTCGGTTTGGCTCCTCACGGGTCTGAAGGACACGGAGGTGAGGCAGGCAAATCTCCCGAGACACGATCAATGAGAATTTAATAGAGTCCCCCCTCGCAGTGGTGGAGCCCGGGGAGAGACGGGGGAGGCGCAGGGAGAGGCCGGTAGTCTGGGGCACAGGAGGCCAGGCTCCCGGGAACTTCTCACTTCATCTGTCAAACTCGCACTTCTCCCCGGGGTTTTTTACCAACGCTCGCACGGAGATGGTGAATTAATCATCTGCTCAGTGCGAGCTTAAAAGTTGTCGCCTTACTTTGTTTCTGAAAAAGAGGAGGGCTGCATGAACGGTAGAATTTATTAATACTGCATGCAGTTGACACAAATGCATTGTTTCAGAGTGAATTTATATCAATAATTAACCAAATGATTCGCGAGGATGATATATTTATTCCATCAATTAAAGTTGGAAATTATAGGGTAGGTGAACGCTTTAACAATTATTGTGAGAAATGGCCACTCAGCGGTTCCCGTCATACATGTCCATTAGTGAATTGTCAGTTCCCATCAAAAGCGTGGGTAAAGATATTTTATTGGAACAAATTATTAAAATTAACAAAATTACTTTGCTTATAACACTTGCAAGATGTGTGACGTGAAGCATATATGTGCACATCGCCTGTTTTTTACCTAACTTCTAGACCTCAGCAACCGTGAACAGAATCTCTATTCAATTACACGCCCGTGTTTTATGTATTTTGCACAGAAATTTGTATGGTTGGGCACAGTTTTCTCCCCGGCTTGCCATATCTCGCCGTCGCAGCCATCTATCACGCTTCTCGTTAGCGGTAACCTGTAATTTTCTGTGACAACACCTCACCACCGCTAAGCAGCAGCCGGTTAATTAAAAAAGATTTCTATTAACAAAAGTCGGCGCAGGCTGCACGCACAGTCATATAGCTCAGGCGTTTCATAACCCACAGTAATGATTGTACACACTTGGCAAGCATCTATGGCAATTATTTAGCTATCAGTATCGCTGACTGCGACTCATCATGCCTCCTCCTTTAACTACCACTTTACCACACGGCGGCCATGATTAAAATTGACATGCCGAGATGAACTCGGACTCGCACCCGCTAATTTTGGTTTCGCATTATTCGGCTAATAGCCGCCGTGTTCAGATAACCAGCGATTGTTGCACGCCGGTGAATTGATTGCAGCATCTACACAGGCGCTGAGTGGGGATATGCGCTGGGGAAAAGGATAAAAAGCGCAGCCCCCCCCCCCTTGTCATAGAGAAGAGGGGAAATAATGGGTGGGTGGTGGGGGTATCTCTGCCCTTGGGAGATAGATTAGGGGACGAGTGTGCCCCCTGGGACGTCACCGGAAGCGGGTGAGGGCTCCGTATGTCCCCTAAACATGATACTTAAGGGGTATGATTTTGGCCGGGTTACCCATCTGTTGATAAATGATAAGTTTATGGGGTATAAACGGGGTGGGTTCAGAAGCAGGTGCAAGGTAGAGAGGGGGTGTCATTACACAGGTTAAACACCTGTAATTAAAACACAAGGTGACGGCGATATCTCTTTCCTTATTACCTTATTAGTAAAGAACCGAGTCATTGTCAGAGGAAGATTCTCCGCGATGGCTCTGATTTTAAAAGTTGAACGAAACAAATATAGTGTAAGCGCAACACTCGATTCCATGCCAGTTGTCGTACGCCCGCCGATGAATAGCTAAAATGATTGTGATCACGTGTTCTACACATGGTTATATGATTCCCCTGGTAAGTCTTAAAATATCTAGTTAGAAAGTTTCCCTAAAGCATTTATTCCCAATCAGCACAGCAAGATACCCTCGACCAGAGTGTCCCTGCATATGTTTTGATAGAAACGTCTTTAGAACGATCGAGTAAATTGACTTTTAAATCCCGCTGAAATCTCAAGTGTTTGCACTGATATTGAATAGTGCTTCCAGTGTTTGTTTGGCTGAAGGTCAAAATCCTTGCTTCCCTAACCCCGTGACCTTTGTTACCCTGGCCCC
>JAXGGS010146641.1:39734-49762 GCA_035585475.1 Armandia brevis
GACTTGGCCAATACATTTAAATGTAAATGCTCAAACACAATGTCACGCGAAATGACTTCATCTGTCATTGACTTGGCATATCCAGATATTACAAATACTAGTAAGTGTGTAAAAATGTGTGATTTCTTAATTATGACGTGTTTCTCTTCATTTATTATGTCATGGTTCTGATTTCGTTGCCGTAGGTCCAACTAAAGGAGGTACAAATAATCCTCAGTGGGACTTTGCTCAAGTTGTACAGAGGAGTGTTTGTCTTGAACAAAACACCCAGGCATGGTGCAATAAGTGCAAAAAATACCAACCACATGTAGGCCTCTCTGTGTGTATTTGTTTGATGTGATTCGTCGCATAGATTTGATATGATTTTGAAAACCTGACTCTTTTTCAGTTACAAAGTAAGATTCTGGAGTCACTGCCAGATATTCTCGCATTGAACTGTCATTTAGAAAATCAGAGAGATTTTGAGTTTTGGAAAACACAAGAAGAGGTAGCATGGCCAAATGATATATTATCCTCAATTTACACAGCATTTCTCTACTGACTCTTATAAAACATTTAAGTGTTTGGTGTGTGTTATTCAAATCTCAGCTTGTGCAAAAGAAAGGTGAGAATGCACCTACCCCGGAAGTTAATTCTAGGAGCAATGTAAAAATGTGTCGATATGGGAACCAGTGCACAAGAAAGGACTGCAAATTCAGACACGAAAATGATGCGGAACGAGGGTAGTTAACATTAGATTAATAACTTTAAAAAGTATGTCATATTCTGCCAGTCGAATAGTCATTGACACTGATTTTCCTTGCCTTTTTTATCACCATTTTTAGCGGCGGTGACATGGACTTCAACAAATTTACTGATGATAAAATTCCCGATCACGCATGGGTTCCTCTTGGTCTCAAAATGAAATTAGGATCGGATGGAAAAGTAGAAGCCACTGATATACTGGATGAAGTAAGTGTTTGTGACAATTTTTAGGTGTTTTTCGTACACAAAAATGAAGTACCAGGTACATGTACTACATGTACATGTAATATTAATACTTACCATACCTTACGCCTTACAACGGACAGTCTTATAGAGGGTATGTTCTGTAAAACAACAACAAAATGTGTTTTTTTTTCATTTTCAAGAACTCGATTCCAAAATCTTGGGATGAGGACGCTGTTGCATATTATGAGTTATTTGCCACTGTGGCGTATGTTAGAGACACCAAGACTGGAGGCAATCTGGTGAGCCATGTGCACGTTGGTGAAGAATACCATAGACGAAAGGAGGGAGTTACTTGCACACAATGGTATCTCTTCAACGACTTCTCAATAACTCCGGTCGAGCGGGTAATTATCATCCTTATATCTATCTTGTGTGTTGAAGTATATCATTGTACACACTCCAACTTGCACATGTTTAATGAAATTTGTGGTTGGCTTCCTATCTTCGTTACAGCAAGAGGCTGTTTACTTTAACCTGGAATGGAAAATACCCTGTGTGCTTTACTTTAGCCGTTCTGATGTAGTGAAGAAGCATCCCATACCTGGTAATTTTGACATTTGTATGGTGTTCAGGGTATTATTGGCCAAGTTTAAGTGTCTGTAGGCAAGATTAAGGATACCCTGTCATTCTTCAATGCATCTGTCTTTTTAGTGCAAAACCCCATTCATTCTGGAGTATTATTCCACAACGCATCATTGGTGACCCCCAGAAGAAAACACATAACCTTCACACCTCTGGATGACGAAGAAATACCTCAGGAAGGTGATGTCATAGGACTGGATGCGGAGTTCGTTACCCTCAACCAGGTAAACATTTAGTTGCAAAGTGTACATGTACTTGGTTTCACGTAAGAAAGAACCCCCGGAGCATTGATACTGTAAATGGCAAATTGTTTATCATGACCATAGGAAGAAGCTGAGTTGAGAAGTGATGGCACTAGATCAACAATTAAGCCGTCTCAGATGTCCGTAGCACGAGTTTCTTGCGTTAGAGGGTAAGTGTGCCGCGACCAAGTTCGACCCACCGGTAACTTTTGTTAAACCAACACTTATGTCCAGAAATCAACTAGCTGCTATCATATTTTCACCTACAGGAAAGGTCCTTTACAGGGAGAACCGTTCATCGATGATTACATTTCAACCCAGGAACAAGTGGTGGATTATCTGACGCAGTTCTCTGGAATTAAACCGGGTGATCTGGATGCTTCAATTTCCTCCAAACATCTAACAACGCTAAAGGCCACATATTTGAAAATGAGACATTTGATTGATACTGGAGCAATATTCGTCGGTCATGGTCTTAAGAAAGACTTCCGAGTTATCAATTTAGTTGTAAGTATGAACACCCATTGACATTGGTATAAATATGTCTCTAGATGATATAACCTTTATCACCAACGCTCTTTGAATTGTTCTTTTCATGTGTGTCGATCAGGTACCCAAAGACCAAGTTATTGATACCGTGGAACTTTTCCATCAGCCAAGACAACGAATGATTTCTCTCAAGTTCCTGGCCTGGCATTTCCTTGGTAAACAAAATAAGATGTCTCCTTGCCTTATAGCCATTGTTCTGATTCTACCTGGATAAAATGTACTGATTTTTATGTATAATTTGTCTCTAGGGATCAATATTCAATCGGTAACCCATGACTCAATTGAGGATGCTAGGACTGCTCTTAAGCTGTATCAGAAGTACCAAGAGATGAGCAAAGACGGTATGGACAAAGTTCGTGAAAAGCTGAGAGATTTGTATGACGTAGGAAGAAAATATCAATGGAAGATACCAGATGGCGACAAGGAGAAGGAAAGCAACGGTAACGAGACTAAACCATCTGGCGTTTTACCGGAGGAATTAGCATAATTTGCTTTTGCCTCTGCACCTAGATGATCGCGTTTTCTCCAATCTCTGCACGAATGCTGATCCTATATACCATGATCTAAGTTTGTTCAGGAGCGGTCGGTCTATACCGATTTTAAGTGATCTCTGTGTTTGTGTTCAACAGACGATTGAGCAAATTTGAGCTGTGCCCGCATGTGTTCCGATGCTCTTATTCCGTGATATACATTGTATTATGCTTTACTCACTAGTAAGTGATTTTAAAGTGCGATAGATATAATAGTTAAGAGATTGACTTTGACATTCTTAAGTCTCAACCAACACCAATTATGGACTTTCAATTAATGATTAGACTAACGCATGAATATGTACACGTTTATTTCAGATTTAGTGTAGACATGTACATGTAATTGCATGGATGTTAGTGTTGTATACAATAAAATACATATCCTTACAATATATTTACGTTGTTCTAAGAGTAAGATGATTATAATTAATTGTATCCCATCATTCATGTCTAAGTTATTTCAAAGCCTAAACAAGCATATTATGTTGATGAAATTAGACTTAATTAATGTTGTTAAGATACATACATTTAATACATTTTGGGTACGTTTTCGATAACAACAAGTTTGTGTACATCAAGTGTTCGTTACATACAAATAATTCTAAGTTATAAATGCTAAGCCATAACTGTACATCGCTGCAGGAATCCGCTACCAATGTTCCTGTCTGACGTGCTGCGCGTCGGCATTTAAATTAGGTTATGACGGTCACTGGTCCGCAAAATGTTCAGTTATTTAAAATCACTTTAGTACGCGAAACAAATCAGTGAGGTCAGACGTCTCTGGTTAAGTCCTAAAGAGGCAAACGAATGTCATAACACAGCCTGTGTCGTTCATAATTATTACACATAAATAAATATCCTATATCTAAGCTTCGCTCTCTCCTGGCTCCTGAAGTTGATCCTCTAAAATTGGAACAATCAGTCCATCTTTTGACATGAGATTGTATTTAGTTACAAAAGTAGTGAATCTTTTACAGAGGGCAGTCTCATTCTGAAAGAAGAAACCTCCATTTAATTATCGGAATTCATGTTATTAAACAAAGCGAAGGGTCACCGTCGATACTTACCTCGTACTCGTCAAACAGTGTTCGATGATGAAAATATGCATGAGAAAATATTCTATATACTCTTCTGCAAACAGATCCTAATTTGGCAACCGATGATTCTTTGATACTAACTCTGAAAGTAGGATAGATAGACCAGTTTAGGCTTAATTAAACACGTAACATGGTTTGGTTAAGATATAAGGGAAATTGAATTATGGGGAATAAATCTCACCTGCTCGGAAAATATTTGTTGCTATTCAGTAGGCAGGCAGCACCGTCTAATGTATGCCTGGTATAATCTATGGCAGGACACTGGAGAAAGAAAAATATGTGTATCGGTGCTTAATAAACTTACGAACGCTAGAAGCAGTTACATGTTATTACAACCATATATTTTACATTAGAATAAACATATTTACTTCTTTGGGTGTTTTGTGAGCAGCACACAGAAATATCCACTGCTCTGTGGCAGTCATTTGGGTGCACGTCTCAGGACTGCATTCCGCCTGGAAGTAAAAATAATACCCACTGAGTATAATCGTTCTCTTCTAAAGCATTTAATTCAAGGGTTAATTGTCATGAGTTGAGGTATTAAACCTGGCGAACTTTGAGAGACCCACCTGAAGTTTGACGGCGAGTCCGTTTAGCTCCATACAG
The DNA here is from genome assembly GCA_035585475.1 of Armandia brevis. NCBI lineage: Eukaryota > Metazoa > Annelida > Polychaeta > Opheliidae > Armandia > Armandia brevis. Next base: position 44,331 of record JAXGGS010146641.1, read on the forward strand.
AATTGTCTGTAATAAACATGAAAATATAATTTCTCCAAAAAATCATTCGTACATAATATATTATAGGAAATGACTTGACAGCAAATAAGACAAGCACTGGTATATACCTCAGGTGTTCATATTTCCAGACACCTTCATCCTGCCCTTCTGGTGGTGTTAAGATTTCATCTATATTAGCGTAGTCACGCCTAATGGCTTGCTGCAGAAACTGAAAGTGTAATGTCAATTATCAATCACTTGACAGACATATGCATGATCAATGATCTACCAGGATCTTCAATCACATGTTATGTTTACTACATAGGCCTTAAGAAAAAGCGTATCTTACCTGCTGCACAGCCAAGGTGCTGTCCATCTCCTCAAATGAATCATCTGGCCAACTGCACCAATTCTGCACAATCAAGAATAAGCTGATACAGTGTTTGCGATCAAAAGTTGTAGATTTTACTTGATATGTGATCTTTAATGTAAAACACTGTTATCGCACTCTAGATACGGTACTGAATGTACATGTATTCAATTTTCACATAAGTGTACTGGAGTGATTATCGATATAGGTGTCATACTCGTGCGATTAATGGAAAGTGCAATTACTTCTGCGTCACATGAGACACAAAGAACTCTAAAAACCATTCAGATCTTACCGCTGATTTCGTTCCAGGAGGATTCCTCCGAATTACAGTGGGAACGGCGGCCATTATTCTCTGTTTTGACATCCGAAGACAGCCACGGAGTTTTAAAAATCTAAATTTAGCATTTCAGGTTCCAATAAATAATTTTATTGCAACAACTGAAAGAACATAAATAGTTGTGAGCTGATAACCAAACAAATTACGAATTGGATTTTGAACAAATATATTTGAAGAGTATATTTTATCAATTAAACCAGCAGGTAGAGGTTTGTCATGGTCAATCTTTGAAAGGGGACGTTTTCATAATTGTAAGCAGTACGATGTTTACTACCACACTGGTGGTGGTGGCTATATTTAGAAACCTATTTCCAGGGTTGTATCTCGCTTCATAAAGATTCAGTGTTGCACAGCTTGACAGCGCCTACATGGGTAGCACAGCATACATAGTTTCCGCTGGGTTTCTGGTAGCGTTATGGCTGGCATATAGAAAAATGGCTAAAGCCGGCAGCCCACTTTTTAAGATTGGGTGAGTAACCATACTAATGTTTTAGGGCCTATAATCGACTACAAATATGCTATAGGGCAGCTAGTTATACATGCCATAGCGGAGATTTGGTGCCAATCTGATATGTGAGCTGCACACTAATGCATTCTGAGTAATGTTAACCTGCGACTGCTGCACAAACCATTTGGAATGCATCTAATAGGCGGGTTTACAGGTGCAACCATCACCATCAAATACAATAATGGTGGCTTCATAGTCAAGCGAAGTCATTCTCAATCAATTCCAGCATGTCCTCATACTATTTACATGCTGTGTTGCTATTTAATCATATGTGACCTAAACGCTGTTGATATTCTCGTTTAATTTAATTAAATTGAGACGACTAGTCATATACCCGCAAAGTATCACAGGATTTTACTTAACGTTACACTATAGGCCTAATCTGTTGTGTATGCGAATAGGCATTTAGTTCCAACATTGAATAGCAATACATAGCCTTCATGTGCCATTTACTTACTAAACTCGTTTATATATGTCCATTTTTTTGCAGGTACTATTTGTACACCAAAACATCAATTGGTTACTACTATTATAGAAGGGAAGTGGCAAAAGCAGCTAGGAAGTACAATAATGAGGCTCATTCAATAACAGAAGCAGTATTTCTTAATGGTTAGCAGGACATATGCCTACGTTGTGCATGATTAAAATAATGCATCGATTTATGATACCAATATTTTAAGCCAACTTAAGTACTGAACACGTATTTTGCAGGGTTGAGAATTTTACCCATACCCATGTCTATGGACAACTATTGTTACCTGATAACTGACACTAAATCACAGGTATCTGTATTGGTTGATCCTGCAGACCCAGATTCTGTGCAGGTAAACTACCAAAAATGAGTTTCAATGCAGTCATCAGCATTCAACGTTACTAGATTATTCAAGAAATTACTTTTATCAACAGCCCGTTCTCGAGAGAGAAAATATAACTCCAACAGCTATTTTAACAACACATAAACATTGGTAAGTCATTTTAGTGGATGGAGTTTTAAGTTAAGCAAAACTATATCTGCTCACACTCATCGTCCAGATTATGTATCCATTCTGTCACATCACTCTCATCAATTTGCACGATATTTTCAGGGACCACAGCGGTGGTAACAAGGAATGGCGGAGGAGATATCGCTCCCTTAGAGTCTATGGAGGAGCAAATGATAATGTGCCGGCTTGTACAAAGTGAGGACACCCTTTTTATATAATATTAGTAACGGGAGATAGTATAATTTCATCTGCTTATGTCGCAAACACAGAAGAAAGCAGCATGTATTCGGGTTTTTTCAGCCCTGTTGCCGACAAGGAAACAATTTCTATCGGGAATTTGTCCTTTGAGGTGAACTACACCCCAGGGCATACTTGTGGACATGTTGTGTACCGGTTAGATGGCTCTCCCTTTGGGTGCGCTCATTCACTGTTTACCGGGGACCATTTGTTTCTGGGAGGCATTGGTAGGACAGTATTCCTTTTTAGATTTTGATGAATATGCATTAAATTAATCTTACAGTAAATCACTAGAGTTACGGATATCATGATTTTAGGAAGAATGTTCGAGGGAAACAGTCATACCATGCTGCAATCATTAGATAGAGTGTGTGAGTTACCTGACGACACAATGATTTGGCCAGGTATTTTTTCCTTCGGCGGAGACTTATTTACTCAAATGTATTTGTATAATTTATATATTTATGATTAACAAACTGTTGGTACATTTTTAATATCTATAATAGGACACGAGTATGCTGTGGATAATTTGGAGTACGCTGAGCATATTGATCCAGAAAACGAAAATGTGCAGGTGAGCCATTTATGTAAAAGTCTGTATACGGATAAATTAGTGTTAATAATTAGGGAAATGGGCTCATTGAACGTGTTTACATTTTCTTAATTACAGTCCAAATTGAAATGGTGTAGAGAAAGGAGGAAAGGGAAACAGCAAACAGTCAGTATAAACTATCAAGTATACGGCAACCAGTTAATTATTTTATTGCACCTAACAACTTTCTCTAACCCAAAAGTTTATAAATCGTTCATTAAAATGTTTCAGTGTCCATCCACGCTCGCAGAAGAAAAAACATACAATCCATTTGTGAGAAGTGACAATTCCGCGATACAACAAAAAATGAATATCAATGCAGATGAATATACAGACTCATTTAAATTAAGATCCGATACACTTTGTGAATGCCGTAAAGGTAAAGATAAATTCAAATATAAACTTTAGAAAAGAAATTCACATTCCAAATAATACACGGCGTCATGAATTATATCATATTTAAAAACATTATATTGTCCATGTATACCGGTGATGTATGTATCGTGTAAACGTCTAATTTTCATGTATTTTGTAAACATTAGTTACTCGATATACTTACATGTACATGTACATGTGTAACGGCATCAATTTTCGCATATGTGTACTTAACTTGTGCTTGTAAAATAAAATGTCATCCCTCCATAGCACGGTCTTTGCTGAACACAGATGCAGGTCAATTTACACAAAACAACACAATAGTGACTGGCAGGTTTCCCTTAAGTTAAAGTGTCTTCATTTCGAATATATTCTCCAATATCTGCCTGATGAAAACACACGATTGTCATGGGATCACAATGCCGACAGTCTGTTGTACCCTTGGCTGCAACTCCAAATCCCTACAAAGAGCAAGATTTTATGAAATATGGTCACGCATAATTAATTGAATAACAACTTTTCTGACGTTCTATCAAATATCATTTGAAGTCGAAGACAACGACTATTATACCAGTACATAGATTTTAGACTTACCAATGGTAAATCATTCATGGAGTAAACGATAACTCCTTGATAAGTCGACGTGTTTTCAGTTATTCTGCCAAGTCCAGATTTCATTACATGATGTCCATATAAAAACTGTTGTTCCGCACTTGGTTTTAACCATACTTTGAACTGAAAATATAAAACACAATGCTATGATTTTGAGATATATTCCAATAGACATTAAGATTCGATCTAGTGAAACATCGTACATATCATGTAGTCGGAAATGTGTGTTTGACATACATGTTGTAGAGACAGTTGTACTGCCTGATAATATCACACAACTCACCTTTGCATAAGGCGCAAGAAAATCAAGAGAAGTTATCTGTAACCTAAATTTCTTAGACTTCGTGAATTTTCCGAAACATGTTCCAAAGCTGATTAAGTTATCTCTGGCAACGTTTCCAGCTTTCCTCATTATATCCTCACTGTAAAAGAAAAAATATAACCGAATGTTTACGCAGATCTACATCGAAGACTATCTTTGGATTCAACAAGTCCACTGTGGCTTCACATACCTGACATAGTAGACTCGATCCTTATGGTATCTAAAACAATATGTTCCATCTGGTCGATCAACTAGCAGTCTTATATTTTCTCCGATACTGCAAATATAAGACACTGTCAGTATCACATAAAAACAATTAAAACATTCAAATGCTTTTGGTACTCTTTAATTACATGCCTGGCGACGCTAGAATTATAAGTGTGGCATCTCGACTGTTTCTGAAAGATGACATTCTCTTGGCTGCGGTGACTTTAATTGTTAATTTAACGCTTATAATCATTTTTGGGTGAGCTGGGCCGTGCCAACGCATTTAAAGCATGGGAGATAGATAGGCCCGCCTAGTGTATTCAATGATGGTACATGTATTGCCGAAATTGTTATTTGTCCCATCCAAATCATTCAATCTGAATCATACCCTAGATTTGTTGCTGAACTTTTCGTTTCTTCTTTATATTCAAAGGTACAAAATGTATCACAAAAGGTAGGGTTAAGAGTAGGTATGCGCGGATCAGTAACACTGTATGGCTAATCATTGTGATCATGAATTGTTCTCTGGCGATTCTCCTCAGTAGAGATCTCAAGTCCTGTTAATTGCAATCCATGACTGATTGAGAAAAGTCGTCATCTTTCGGTATTGTGAAAGTGTGGCTTGCTATTCTAATACAAACACACATGTCATTTACATCCTCCAGTCCGTTAAATGTATTACATCAAATCGTTTAAATAGTGGTCGAACTGAATATTCCATCCAATACCATAAAGTCAACATTTAGTCGGAGAATTTAGCAATAATAACGAGACAGTTTCGGACCATGTGGCCTGAACGATAATAGGGGATTTTTAAATAATTAGTATTGTTCAATGACACTTACTATTTTGATAACTTTTCAAAGAAGACTTTTGTCTCTTCGTCTGTCAGGGGCCTCATTCTGCG